>PVLD010021985.1:0-30266 GCA_004027595.1 Dinomys branickii
CTGAGTAACAAAGATGAAGGTAACATTATGTAGGACAGCATCCAGAGCTAATTCCCTTCTATCTTCTCTATAATTCTGTATTTCCTCAGTCGTTTTTGTATTAGCAGAAATGAAGATAACTTTATATTATACAGCATCCAGTGCAAATTCCCTACTATCTTATCTATAATTTGGTATTTCCTTTAATGTTTTTGTGTTAGCTAATGTGAAGATAACTATGTAATACAACATCCAGTTCTAATTCCCTACTATATTCGGTATAACTTTGTATTCTCTGTATTGTTTATGGCTTTTCTGGTTCATATGTCTCCATTCTTTTGTCTTTAAAATAAAATTTAAAAAAATAAAAAATAAAAAAATAAAAATTTCACAGTAGCAGTTGGGGCAAAGTTTCTGTGGCTGTACCTTTCTGCTGTAGCCCATAGATTACTAAATTCCCAGAAGTACTTTACATCATCATTTAGCAAGCCAGTATTTACAAAGAGCCAACTGTGTACCAAGCACTGTGCTTAGTAAGGCAGCTACAAAGATGAAAGACATAGTCCAGGTTCTTAGCTCACCAGTCTTGTGGAACAGATCAGCAAGTACAATGAAAAAGTGCTGACACATAACTGGAAGGCCAGAGGGAAAGAGGCAAGAGCTAAGTCATAGTGCAGGGAGCAGACTGAAAGGTGCGGAAGGCACTGCAGTCACGGTGAGGTGTTCACCCTAAAAGAGCACGTATGACCATAATAGCTACAACACTGGTCTTGTGTTCTCAGCACAAGAATACAAAGATTCTTTAGACAGTTCAGGGGAAGAGCACATACAAAGGCACTAAAAAGGCCAACATATTTATAATATGCCAGACTCTGTGATAAGTGCTTTTCTATGTCTTGTTTTATCCACATTAAGTTCTACATGATGAGAAAAAATGAGGTTCAAAGAGGATTACTAACTTGGACCAAGTCATATAACTAGTGTAGGATAGAGCCAGGATTTATAATTAAATCTGTCCAAATGCACACACTACATCCTTAGTACAGAAAATACAATGTGTTTTTCTTTCAGCTAGAAATGGAAATATACAACATCAGCACACATAACAATAGACATGCTTACGTGTGAAGGAGGATTCGCAGCAGAAAAGGCTTATCAAAAAATATTCTTTAGCCAGAGAGACAGGCTGCGATGGAGGCATACAAGAGTGGGTCGGACTCTAGAACACACTGCTGTTCAGCTCCTCAGCACTGCTACAAGAACAACCTATTTACCCATTTACTGGCTATTGATAAAGAGCGGTGAAATCCTCCAGCTTTACCTGTGACATACAGGTGTTTCTCCAAATTCTAACATAAATATTGAGCTGTCATGATTTTTTCAGTATAAATCTAAGAGCAACACTGAGGACAATAGCAATATGAACCTTGTTCTCCCTTTCAAAGGAGCCTGACATTTATGTAAAGCATTTTGTCATTTATTGCACAAACTTCTCCACTGATCACCTACAATAAACATGAGGTCAAAGTAAAAAAATTAAAAAAAAAAACAGCCTTTGGATCATTCTTCTTGACACAAGTGGCCCTTAAACTAGTGTTTCCGAAGAACAGTGTAGTATAAAATATGTGGAGTAAACGGAAGCAAGGACAAAAATTATATGATCATTTCAAAAGATTCCAAAACAGCCTTGACAATTCCAATATCCTTTCATGAAGAAAAAAGACCACTGAAGAAAACAGGCATAGAAGGATCTTATCTCAATATGACAAAAGCCATTTATGACAAACTTACTGCTGAAACTATATTAAATGGGGAAAAACTGAAAGCTTTCCTTTTAAAATAAGGCACAAGATAATGATATCCAATATCACCACTCCTGTTAACTCTAAACTTAAGCCAGAGGAATCAGACATGAGAAAGAAATAAAAGTGATATGTATAGGAAAGAAGGACGTCAAACTATGCTTACAGATGACACGATCTTTTATAGAGAAGAGTCAAAACATTTCACCAAAAGACTCCGAGACCTAATAAGCACATTCAGAAAGGTAGCAGAATACAAAGTCAGGACACAAAGTCAACACAGAAAATCAATAGTAGTATTGTACAGCAATAATGAATACATTGAGAAAGAAATTAGGAAAACAATACCATTCACAATAGCATCAAGAAAAAACTAAATACTTAGCAATTAACCTAGCCAAGGAAATGAAAGATCACTATACCCAAAAGACAGTACTCTGAAAAAGGAGACTGAAGAGTCCATATAAATCTTATACAAAGAGACTCAGAATTGTAAAAGCAACCCTGGGCAACAGAAACAAAGCAGAAGGCAGCACATCTCTAGATTTCAACTTATACTATAAAACTACAGTTGAAAATTATACAAGACTAGCACAGAAACATTCAGATTGATAGAACAGAACAGAAGATGCAGAAATAACCCCAGACACATTAAGTCATCTAATCTTTGACAAAGGAGGCAAAAGTGTACACTGAAGGAAAGACAGCCTCTTTCACAAATGGAGCTGGGAAAACTGACTATACACATGCAAAAGATTGAATTTAAATGCATCCACTGTACTACAATCAAAATGGATCAAAGACATAAATATTAAAACAAAATAATCAGTTAATTTTCTGGAAGATAAAATAGGTAAAACTTTTGAAGACATAGCCCCAGGGAAGTTTTCCAAATAGAACCCAATTGCACAAGAAACACATCAGAAATCAACAGATGGCATTATACCACATTAAAAAGCTTCTGCACAGCAAAAGAACCAACCAAAAGAACAGAGAGACAACCTAGAAGGTAGGAAAACATGTTGCTAGCTACTCGTCTGACAGAGGATTAATGTCTAGAATATACAAAGAACTCAAAAATTGTACTTTCAAATGAAAAACCCAACCAAAAAGTGAGCAACTGCAATGAATACACATTTCTTAGAAGTAGTATGAATGGTCAATGCTTAAAAAACGCTCATGTACACCCATCACAGTAATGCAAATTAACGAAATCATTATGCTCCATTTTACTCCAAAAAGAATGTTTAACATAAAAAAGAGCAAACAATAACAAATGCAGATAAGGCGGGGGGGAAAAGGCACCCTTCTTTACCATTGGTGGGAGAGGACGCTGGTACAACTACTACAAAAATTAGTATGGGAATTTCTCAAAAATCTAAAACTGGAAATTCCATTTGACTCAGTTATTTCCCTTCTAGGTAGCTTCCCAAAAGGATTAAGAAATATCATACCACAGTGATTTAGGCACACTCCTGTTTATAGAAGTACAATTCATAATACCTAAATCTTTGAAGTGTCATATATATCCAGCAACAGATGAATGGATTAAAAAATGTATTTATACACAGTGCAGTTCTACTCTGCCAAAAGAAGGATAAATTGGAAAATGGATGCACCGTTAGACTGTAATGTTAAGTGCAAAAAACAAGACACGCCAGTTTAAGTACCATATAACTTCTCTTTTATGAGCAACACAAAATAGGAACAATTAAAGAAAAAGATAGACAGTAGGAAACAGAGAGCTACCCTTTGAAAACAAGAAGAGGGTCTCGAGAAGAAAGGAGGGGAAAAAGGGAAGGAAAAGGGTAATAAAAAGAATTAAAGAGTGTTACATACATGCAATTATGCCCTAAGATAAATGAAAACATTATATACTGCCACATGTACTAATAAAACACAAATAGAAAAAATTACTCATTAGCAATCATTCCTTTATAGATTGTGTTAAGGTTTCAATTTGAGGGGCAACTCCAGAATCTAAATATATAAAAGAGACAAATCAAGGCTTCCTCAGAGTTTAAGGTGATGGTTAAAATAGCAAAGTACATATCCAATGAAAATTACTCTTCGTATAGGTAACTGTGCATACACAGTTGATATATGAGGTTTATGGCAGTTATACTCCACGAACTTGCACTCGCTCGATCATCAATCCTGAATAAATGCTCCCAGGTCATAGGAGGTTAGGTTCCTCCTGTGCACCTCTGATCATAACATTTTTAGCAACCAATTAAAACATAACTTTATTTTAAGTGTGTTTACATTTAAAGATGTCTTATTTATTACACACTGTTGAACTCACAAACAACAGAAGTTTAACTCGTGCCTCAAAGATACTCCTCCAACACGTATCTTTTTTCTATATGGTGGATCATAGCCTCTCGGTGCTTAGCAACACTGGATAGCAGTTCAGCACTACACTTTGGGGTACTTTAAATAGCAAAAGCCCCAATAAAAAGGACAAAAATGTAAAAATATGGCAATAAATAGACTGTGATACTTGTTTACAGTATGGCATTTGAAACAAGGAGTCACAGCATTGAATTGTTCTACCTGGGCTTAGAATATGTGTATCAATGAGTAAAATTTCTTGAGACTGCTTATTTATGGCACTGAATAGCCTAAGACAGCAATCAGGAAAACATTAACAACAAAAATACCATGAATCTTTATTCTGAGATTGTCAATAAGTTTTACCAAGTAGGTAAGTGTCCAAGTATAGAATCCAGGAATAATGAAGATTCACAGTAACTACATATAACATGACTCTGTGTGTGTGTGTGTGTGTGTGTGTGTGTGTGCGCGCGCATACACACACACACACCTATAAACCATAAAAATAACCTATAAAAATAAATTAATATGAAGTGGTTTTAATTAATAAAACCAAAATTTTCCTGTTTAGAATAATGAATAGTTATAGGTTCCAAATATTGGAAAAATAAAACATTAATGTAGGAAGAAAGGGATAACTATGTATGTATGTATGTATGTATGTATGTATATGCAGGATGGCTAACATGGTTGTACTATTAACTTACGTCACTTTATTGTAAGGAACAGTTAATGATTAGTTGTTTGATCAATCTTGTATGTCTATATGTGTTTTCCTGAGCATACACTTTGAAGTTAACAACATTCAATACAACGACCATTGTTAATTCCCTGTCATCTTGTCTGTAATTCAGTTTTGATTATTGTGCTACTTTGTATCTGTTTGTTAATGTTTTTGTTCTTTTACTTTTAAAATTTAAAAAAATTAATGTAGATATACACCAAGACTACAATTTTACAGTTTATATTCTGTGTATAAAAGAATACTTTTATTAGAAGGTGTCAGGTACCCAGTATTCATCACATTCCTTTTCCCTGAAGCCTTAAGAATCGTCACCACTTACATGCTTTCTTAATCCTTTAGTACTCAGTACAGGTAGCCCACAATTTCCTCATAGACTGGATATGTGATGTTGAGAAACACTGTCCTATACAGTCTCTTCACCCTCTTACAGCTGCCAAAGAGTATGCCTTGTGCCTGGAGCATTTTTATAGCAGTAGTACAAGTGAAATCATGACTAAAAAGCATTTAAGAAAGAGTATGAGTAGAGAAATTGGTCAGAGAAAATATAAACAAATCTTGTGAGGATTTTTTGGTAACAGGAAACAGGTATTTTTATCTATAACACAATAGTAATATTAACCACCATATAAATTTATATGAGGAATAAACAATGTCGAGCACACAGTGACATGTTGAATAAATGCTGGCGATTGAAGGCTAACATCAAGGAGAACTGCTGTGTTCTTTCAAATTTATCATCATGAGGAAGAAATACAGAGCTTTATGGATGCGGTCTCACTCATCACCAAAATTCTGTTGATTCTAACACTCAGAGCTGTCTTAAGAATGATCAAGTTTCTATAGGTACCTGAATCCACCAACTTATTTACTACCTTTGCTCCCTCTGTACAGCCAGACATAGCAATGTAGGTCTAAGACTTCTTTGCAAAGTCTTATAAATAAAACACACGAAGAACAGAAAAGATAATAAAATTCATCTTTAAATAGACATTAAACTTCTCATTCTGTCCATGAAGCCATTAATTAGAACAAGATAAAACATTCACACAGGAGTGGACTGGTGTGGGATGTTACATCCTAAGAAGGTGACAAGACTATCTGTGTAGGGAAAGGATGCCCAAGAAGGGAGCATCGGGGTGTGGAAAGATGAGGGAAAGCGTGCAGACTGCCACGCAGGCACAGGTTTACAGCCTGACTTAGCAAGGAGGGCATGTGCCCACAAAAGGACTGGCAGCAGAAATGGGAGGCCAGTAACACATGGAGGTACTGCCCAAATGGATAAATATACTAAGGGTAATGTGAGCTGTGTTTTTCACTTCAAAAAAGGGAGATACAAATATGGGAGGGGAGAACACTAAAATTGATCCCTAATGCTGGATTAGAGTTGGAAGAGTGCCTGATTTTATAAGTTTTCAACTCCTAGAGGCAGATATAGAAATAAAGAGGGCAGCTTCCTCCCCCGTCAGAGCGGAGCTGCACCTCAGACAGCCGCGGGACTCTCGTGAGCTGCTGCTGCCCGCACACACAAACCTGGGACCAGGCAGAGACCCAGACAGCCCTAGGGGTCTGGGGTCCACTCCCCGCCTCTCCCCTCCTCCCTGTTCCCCTGTGAGAGCCGAGCTGCACCTCGGACTGCTTCAGGAACTTTGGTGAGCTGCTCCCACACCCACACACGACCAGAGACCAAGCAGAGACGTGGACAGTTCCAGGTGCCTGGGGTCCACTCCCTGCCCCCTCCCTCTCTCTTCCCCCTTCAGAGCTTAGCCACATCTCAGACAGCATCAAGAACTCCAGTGAGCCAACCCCACCTCTGCCTCACCAGCTAGGGAGCCAAGGGAATCCCAGGCAACCTCAAGGGCCTTGGGTGCTCCTACCTGCCCCCTCCAGGTACCCTCAGGGGAGCAAAGCTGAAATTCAGATAGCTCCACCAGCTTGGGAGCCAAGGGAACCCCAGGCAACCACAAAGGCCTTGGGTGCTTCTACCTGCCCCTTCCAGGTACCCTTAGGGAGGTAAGCTGAAACTCACACAGCTTCAGCAGCCTCAGTGACTAGGCACTTACCCCCCAAATGGTACGGGAATTGAGAAAGGCAGTGGTAGTGTATGGAGACACACGGTGGCCACCACCCACCCATTGCTACACTCCAGAAGAAACAGGGCTAAAACGTGAACAGCTTTGGGAAGCCCTGAGTGGAGCCAAGGTGAGCCACAGACAGCTGTGGGAGCATTGGGGATCACACCCTGCCCGCACACACATACTATTGAGGGAGTCACACCGAGCACCAGGGCTCTTTGGGTCCTTGCCCCGCTACTACAACATCATCCAGGGAGTGAGGCTAAGCTCCAGAGAATCTCTGAAACTTTGAAAAAGACAAAACGAAGGAGTGAAATGCAATCACAGACCTCTACCCATCCCAGAACAAGTCTAGAAGATATCGACACAGACAAGCTTGGAAGTTGCACACCTGAAATTTCTGAAATGATAGCAGCTGAAGGAAAGAAGCAGCTCCATCAGGCCATAAAAGACATCAGATCAGAAATAATGTCTGAGGTAAAAAATGAAATGACAACAATAATGAAAGAATTGCTCAGCACATCTAAAGAAGACATGGAAAAGAAAATACAGGAGCATAGTAAATTAACGGAAACCTTAAATGAGCAGTATAGGAAGCAACAGGAATGCATAAAACAGATTCAAACAGAAGCCCAGGAAATTAAAACTTCCACTGAAAGCTGGCAAAACCGCTTGAAGGAAGGTGAAGATAGACTTTTGAACCTTGAAGACAGCATTGCTGTGAATGACCATGAACAGGATACTCTAAAACTAACATGAAATAACAAGAAACCAGGAAATAACAATTCAACAGTTGCAAGCCAAAAAAAAAAAAAAAAAAAAAAACCAATATAAGATTAATAGGTATCACTGAAACAGCAGGTGGCAGCACAAATGATATAAAAAGACTATTTGCAAAAGTATTAGCAGAAAATTTCCCAAACATGGAAAAAGAATTGGACATCCAGGTAAGTGAAGCTTATAGAGCTCCAATCAGCCATAACCAAAATAAACCTACACCCGGACATATAGTGATCAAGATGCCAGAAATTCAATAAAAGAACAGAATTTTAAAGCTATTAGAGAAAAGAAACAGATTAGCTATGAAGGAAAGCCCATCAGAATCATGGCAGATTTCTCAACACAAACCATCAAGAAGAGCTTGGAATGAAATATTGTAGGTCCTGAAAGAAAACAACTTCCAATCCAGATTGATGTATCCTGCAAAACGATCCTTCAAAATTAATGGAGAAATAAAATATTTTCTGATAAAGATCAACTGAAGAACTTCATGAGTGCCAAACCAACCCTACAAAGAGTTCTAAAAAATAATTAAAGACCACAAAAAACACCACAGGGCTAAAACCCGAACAGCTGGGATGTTGTTTTGTTTAAGAACAACACCAGAAAGGAAACACAAAGCAGAAATAGCAATTAAATGGAGGCAAACAGGAGGAACCAACAGCAGGAAAATAACATGACAAAGATAAACTAATACATGTCACTTATAACTGTCAATGTAAATGCACTCCATTCACCAACCAAAAGAAGTAGACTGGTAGATTGGATCAAGAAGCAACATTAAACAATATGCTGTATATAAGAAACACATTTAACTCAAAAGGAAATTCACAGATGAAAAATTAAAGTATGGAAAACAATATTCCATGGGACAGGTACCAAGAAAAAAGTGGTGTCACTATTCTGTTTGCAGACAATGGTAACTTCAAACCTAGAACAATTAAAAGACATAAAGAAGGTCACACATTCTAGTGAAGGGAAAACGTCAAGAGGAAAGCTAACGATCATAATCATCTATGCACCAAACACAGGAGCACCCAAGTATATATGACAAATTTTAAAAGACATGAAAAATGAAATAAGCAGCAACACAATCATAACAAGGGACTTCAATATCCCACTGTCACAAAAAGATAGATCAACTAGATGAAAAATTAGCAAAGAAATAACAGAACTAAACCAAACGTGAACAAATGGACTTAGTAGATCTGTACAGAGTGTTCCACCCAGCAGCATCAGAATACATATTCTTCTCACCCGCACATGGGACATTCTCTAAAATAGACCACCTGCTAGCACATAGAACATGCTTAAGGAAATGCAAAGGAGTTGAAATTATCTCATGCATACTATCAGACCACAGTGCAATGAAATTAGAATTAATGGCAAAGGAAATCACAAGAACTCCATAAACACATGGAATTTAAACAGCGCCCTCATGAACAATCAGTGGGCCACAAATGAACTCAAAGAAGAAACTAAATATTATTTACAATCAAACAAAAATTTAGACATAACTTACAGGAACCTGTGCGATGCAATGAAAGCAGTCCACAGAGGGAAAAATGTACCAATGAATTCCTACCTCAGAAAAACAGAACGAGCACAAATAAACACTTTTATGCTGCACATCAAGCTTCTAGAAAAAGAAGAACAAATCCACCCAAAAGCCCAGAGAAGGCAGGAAATTATACAGCTCAGAGCAGAAATTAATGAAATGGAGACTAAAAAATCAATACAAAGAATTAATGAATCAAAGAGTTGCTTTTTGAAAAAAATAAATAAAATTGATAAACCCCTAGCCAATCTTATTTTAAAAAAAGGAAAGAAAAAACTGAAATACATTCAATGAGGAATGAAAGAAATGAAATCTCTCTAGATCCTATAGAAATTCAGAAGATCATCAGTATCTACTTTGAAAATCTTTACTCTCACAGGATAGAAAACACAGAGGAAATGGGACAGATTTTCAGATATGTATGAACTACCAAAGCTGAATGAAGAAGATACAAAAATCCTGAATAACCCTGTATCAGCAAGTGAAATTGAAAATGTAATAAAAAAACTGCTAATGAAGAAAAGCCCAGGTCCTGACGGACTTACAGCTGCACTGTATAAGAAACTTAGAGAAGACTAAATGCCAATACTTCTCAAACTCTTTAAGGAAATTGAAAAGGAAGGAATTCTCCCCAACTCATTCCTGGAGGCAAGTATTATCCTGATACCAAAACTGGAGAAAGATCCAACCAAAAAAGGTAAGTACAGGCCAATCTCCCTAATGAACATAGATGCAAAAATTTTCAATAAAATACTAGCAAACAGAATGAAACAAATCATCAAGAAGATTATACACCATGATCAAGTGGGATTCATCCCAGGAATGCAGAGTTGGTTCAATATATGCAAATCAATTAATGTAACACCCCACATCAATAGAGCCAAAGACAAAAATCACATGATCATCTCAATTGATGCAGAAAAGGCTTTTGATAAAGTCCAACACTTATTCATGGTGAAAATCCTACAAAAAATTGGCATAGATGGACTTTACCTCAATCTGATAAAAGCCATCTACGACAAACCAACAGTTAACATTCATTCTAAGTGGTTAAAAATTGAAAGCTTTCCCTTTAAAGTCAGGAACAAGACAAAGATGTCCACTGTCACCACTGCTATTCAATATAGCTCTGGAAATATTAGCTAGAACAATTAGACGAGACAGAAATAAAAGGAATAAGTATAGGAAAGGAAGAAGTGAAATTATGATTATGCCCAGATGACATGTTACTCTACATAGAAGACCCCAAAAACTCCACCAAAAGGCTCACACATTTAATAACTAAATTCAGTAGCATAGCTGGATACTAAGTCAGCACTCAAAAATCAATACATTCCTGTACACAAACAACAAGCAGACTGAGAGAGAAATCAGGGAAACCATACCTTTCATAATAGCATCTAAAAAAATGAAATACTTAAGAGTCAATGTAACAAAAGAAGTAAAAGATCTACACAGTGAAAATTACGGTACTCTGAAAAAAGAGAGTGAAGAGGATTTCAAAAACTGGGAAGATATTCCTTGCTCATGGATAGGAAGAACAAACGTTGTGAAAATGGCCATACTCCCAAAATTGTTGCACACATTCAATGCAATTCCCATTAAAATTCCACTGGTATACCTTACAGATCTAGAGAAAACATTCCTAAAATTCATCTGGAAACAGAAGAGGCCTTGAATAGCAAACACAATCCTGGGAAACAAAGGAAAGGTAGAAGGCATCACGATCCCTGACTTGAAATTATACTACAAAGCTACTGTGATAAATCGCCATGGTACTGGTAAAAAAAACAGACCTAAAGATCAATGGATCAGGTTAGAAGATGCAGACACAGCTACAAACACACTCAGCCACCTTATTTTTGACAAAGGGGACAAACATGTTCACTGGAAGAAAGATAGCCTCTTTAACAAATGGTGTTGGAAAAACTGGCTTTCCACATGCTAAAGACTAAAACTAGACCCATGGCTATCACCATGCACTAAACTAAAGTCAAAATGGATCAAAGATCTAAATAACAAAACAGAAACACTAAATCTACTGGAAGAGAAAGTAGGTAAAACTCTCAAAGACATAGGGGTAGGCAGAGAGTTCATGAACAAAAACCAAACTGCACGAGAAATATTTCAAAGTGTCAACAACTGGGATATTATCTTATTGAAAAGTTTTTGCACATCAAAAGAAATCACCAACAGAGTAAAAGAAAAACCCATGAATTGGGAAAAATTTTAGCTAACTGCCCCTTAGACAAAGGACTCATCTAGAACACACAAAGAATTTTTAAAAATCAGGTCTTCAAAATTCAAAGACCCAATCCAAAAATGGGCATCTGAGAATACACACTTCTCAAATGAAGAAATACTAATGGCAAATGCATGAAAGTATGTTCAACATCATTAGTCATTCAAGACATGCAAATTGAAACAACACTGAGATTTCATCTCATCCCAGTAAGAATAGCTCTCATTAAGAAATCAACCAATGACAAATGCTGGAGAGGCTGTGGGGAAAAAGGAACACTTCTCCACTGCTTGTGGGAGTATCGCTTGATGAAACCACTTTGGAAATCAGTCTGGAGATTCCTCACAAAACTAGGATTGCAATTCCCACTTAACCCAGCCATTCTCCTTCTGGGTATCTTCCCAGAAGAATTAAAAATGTCACACCATAGCAATATATGTGCACCCATGTTTACAGCAGTGCAATTTGTCATAGCTAAATCTTGGAAACAACCCAAATGCCCATCAACTGAGGAATGGATAAAAAAGATGTGATATATATATATATAAATAGGGCAATGACATCAGCAAAATAGCACAAGGATATTTGAATATCCTCCCTAATAGTAGAAAATATGCCAAAAATGTTAGGAACTGGACACTACAGTAGGAGGTGAGCTGCAGGGTAACAAGCTGAGCTTTTTTCAGTACTTACAGTCCTTCCCCCTTGCTCACATTGCTATGGGAACTCTGCCTCCTATGCGATTTAGAGCCTCAGAGGTGCACGAGCTCTACTGTGACCTGCACATGTGAAGGACCTGGGTTGTGTGCTCCTTATGAGACCACAATGTTTTGAGGTGGAACTGAGACAGTGAGGCCAGTGCTGTTAATATTAGCAGAGGAGTATGACTGCACAGAGACCATAATAAATTAATTGCTTATAAACTCATACCCACAAATGGCAAATGACAATAAAGCCTCACCTGGTGGCAAGCTTTAAGCAGACACTTCCTTTAGCCTGCACAGGCCCACACATTACATTATTTACCACTTCCACCCACGTCCTCTCTTGTACTCATCTCAGTTGCATGTTTGGTAAGCCTATAAACTAATCCCAGCCAAAATAAATTTTAAAAGATCACTGGAGAATTTCTTTGAAAAGAGGGGCAGACCCAATGATGAGAGAGCAGAAGACTCTGGGACTGCCAACAAAAAGAAAGCTTCATTTAAAATAAAATACCAAGAATCCTACTTAAATTATAGGTTCACTGCAAAAGGTGATTTACATTCTCCAAACCCACTTTGTACAACATGTGAGACTAGCTATCCAAGGAAATCATAAAATCTTCAAAACTCTTTGCCATATGAAAAACAAGCAAACTACATTAAAATATAAGCCTTTGGAGTTTCTTAAAAGTAAAAAAAAAAATGAATGGAAACAACAGAAGCAATGATTGAAGGCCATCGCTTCATCAAATGTGTCTGCACTGAGAACACCGCTCTTAAGTGGCTAACCGCAATGCGAATGCTAAGAAGCCCTCTATTATTGAAGAACTGTTCCTGCTGCTAAGGACATGTGTCAGGAGCTTTTAGGACAGGCTGTAGTTCAAAAGGTGGCATGTGTTCCTCTTTAGGGTAATACCATAATTAGACAAACTGATGAAATAGCATAGGATATTAATGCACAATTGTTAGGATTAATGAGTCATTGGGATACATAATCCAGGTTGACAGGTCTACCAATACTGACAGCAATACTTGTTTTTGTGCAATATATTTTTTCAGGAAGATGTGAATGAGGATATGTTATGTGCACCACATAATATATGGTGCCACCACACCACAGCTGCAGAAATATTCAAGTCCCTGAATGATTAATTACCAGAAAACTGAATTGGTAATTGTCAGTATATTTATGGATACAGCAGCTACCATGACTACATGTTTTCTGGTTTCACCACACAGGCCAAAGAGATTGCTTCTAAATGTTAGTCTATTACTATGTCAGTAATAGAGAAACGGCGGCTAGCCAAAAACAAAACAAAAAAATCATCTAGACTTAATATTTTGCAAAATATGATTAAAATGATCAACCACATTAAAGTACATGACCTTGACTCACATCTGTCTGTACAGCTCTGTGAGGAGATGGATACACACTTTTATACACAAAAGTGAGATGGCTTTGTAAAGGTAGCTCATGGTCAGAGGCTTTGAGTTGCAAGAGCTGCTCCCAGGATTTCTTCTAGAAGAACATTTACCACTGGCATCACATTTCAGTGACACAGAATCGGTCACAAAACTTGCTTCCTTTTGTGACATATTCAACTAGCTGAAAATACTTGATCTTTCACTTCAGGGGAGAATGACAGCTGTGTTCAAACCAACAGATGAAAGGGATGAGTTCAAAACCAATCTGTAGTTATGAGGGTGACTGGTGAACACTGGGATGTCTGACACATTTCAAACATTAGCAGCGGTTTAGAAAGAGACTGTCCCCAGGGCCTTCTCTCAGCTGGTGCACAATCATCTGTCTCAGCTTTCCAAAGAGTTTAAGCATCACTTCCTAACCACAAAAGACCCCTGACCCGAGAAAGAAGTGACCCACACCCGTTTGTGAATAAGCCAGGTAAACTGATTTTGTCTGTACTAAAAGAGGACCTGCTGCTTGAGATCTCAAATGATTGTGGTCTTCAAAGTATGTTTGTGACAACTTCAAATCTCCATACAGTAAATCTGGAATAAAGTCAATGCTGAATATCCTGAGACTGCCATAAAAACACTGAGAAGTCTGCCTCCATTTCCAGCATCTTATCTTTGAAGCAGTTTGCTGCGGTGACTGCAACCAAAAGGAGATTATGGGGCAGATAGGATATTATTGACACACTTAAGTATCACTGTCTTCCATCACCCCCACATGGGACCATCTAGTTGCAGGAAAACAAGCTCTGGGGTCCCACTAATTCTGCATTATGGCTGGATGCAAAGTTATCTCGTTATATATTATAATGCAGAATAAATGTGATATGCTAGAATCATCCCAAACACCCACTCCTTTCAGTCTGTGGATAAAACTATCTTATATGACATCATTTGCTGGTGGACCACTGTCTTAGAACATTCTACTTATAACGTTTACCCAGTGTAAAAAGGCTTTTCCCCAGGGGCACTTGTCAAAACCAGTTACAGGCAACTGCTTAGTTTTATGGGTTTTATGAGCGAACAAATAAAAACTGTAGCAAACAATATGCTAATGAGAAAACTTAAAAAGAAAATCTGGGGAATAAGATATCCACAGACTTTGAACAACCCAGACATACAGTGGTACCTTGGTTCATGAACTTAATTCTTCCCATGATTCTCGTCTCAAATGGAATTGTACAAAAACTGAATCAAATTCAAAGGTTAGGTTCAATGCTGACTTTAATGTGGTTCTTACCCAATTCAGTTTGCAACCAGAACTGTGGAGAGAATTAAGTTTGTGAACTAAGGTACCGCTGTACTTTGAGAATCTAGATGGCTGTGCTCATGCACAGGGTGAGGCACAAGCATTCTGCACACTGAGGAAAGACCTGAGAAGGGTCCAAGCTCGCATTCCTGGCTTAATGTGAAACTCCACATAAAGCAAGAAGCGAAGGCAAAGCAGAGCTTTCTATTGGCTTTCTGAGTAATGGGAAGGCATTACACATGCAGCACACCTCAGAATGGGATGCTTATTTCAGAAACTTAAGGAAAATTTCTGTTCATTCATTAGATGATCACCAACCAGAGATCTTCATCTGACAAATGTAGACTTTACAGAATTAGTTCATACGCGACTAATCAAACAAACTACTGCAACAAACAACAACATTAGGCAAATCCACAGGACAGAATACAGATTGATAATAACCAGAAGCTGAGGGAAAAGGTGATAGAAAGCGACTTCTGATGGGTACAGGGTTTCTTTCTAGACTGACAGAAATGTTCTGGGATTGAGTAGTCGTGATGATTATAAAATCGTGGATACATAAAAATCCACTGAAATGCATTATCTTAAAGTGGTGAGTTTTCTGGTAAATTTTATCTCAATAAAGTAAAAACTGGTGCAAATGCATATTTGTATGTCATGCACATATATCCATATCTCTCAAATAAGACAACTTGAAAAAGTTACACTAATAATAATGATAACACCTGCAATTCAAATCTTGATTCCTTAACATTTTCATTAAAGTAATGCATTTTTGTACAAATGGGTAATTCTAGACCTAATGAAGAGAAATAACCCTGGAACATTTTTTTGAGCCATAAGGAAAAGCCAAACTCAAAGATGATAGAATGTTTGAAAGACACAGAAGCCAGCTTAAAGACCTCCCATGGGTCAATTTGGGAACACTTTGAGCATAAAACAAGCAGGATAGTGAGAGATATAATCAATGGAATGAAACAAGAATTCATGGGTGCACATGAATTGATAATAAATGAATAAATTAAAAGTATGATTTAAAATAGAACATTTACATAGTTATAGTTCTAAAGTATTTTTTGAAAAACTAAGGTTAAGAAAGTAATGAGTAAAGAACTATTCCAGACTGAAAGAAATCAAAGAGAAATGACAGTTAAATGAAATTGGTGATTCTGAATAGGAACATTTTTCTCGAAAAGATATTTGGACAAAGCAAAACCTAGATGCTATCTAAGGCTTAGGTAGTAGTAATATGTGCTGTGTAATGTTTATTATGGGAGAATCTCCTTGCTTATAAGAAAAAAAACCTATTTGGAGGTAATGAGGCATCATGTTGGCAAATCATCCCAAAAATAGTCCAGAAAAAAAAATAATATACTTGCAACTTTCATATAAGTTTGAGATTATTAAAATATAGGTAGTACATATAAATATGGAAATATGTATGATATAAGGCAGTATTATTTTGTCTGTGACTCTAATAATTTAAAAAATTGAGTTTAAGAAAGGTTGTCAAGTTTGTCCTATAGGCCAGTAACAAGGAGACTATTAACATAAACTAAAAATAGATTCACTGGTATGAAATAAACTAAACCTTGGAGACAAATTTAAAATGCTAGATATGCTCACAAATATTCACTCACAGAGCAATTTTCTTATCTAACATAGCTGGCAAAATTCCTAGATGTAAGTTTCCCTTTATATAACACATTTTTAGAAGAGGCCCTTGGCAACAATTTAGAAGTATACCGACATGTTCTTTTTTTAAAAGGAAATGTAAACTAACTAGACTACCTCCTTTAAAAATTTTTAATGTCCGTGTCACAAGTGAACTACTCCATGATTATAGGAAATTACTCAGTGTTTAGTTTACATTCTTGGACATTTGATTTTTGAAAAAGGTATAGTAGAGATGAAAAACACTTAAGAACCTATAAAATAATGTAAGAAACCTACCCTTAAGGAGTTTATCATGAAAAGATTTTATAAATCAAAGTACTTCACCGAGGAAGGAAATGTAGGACTACAGACCTCCTTTAGGGTTCATGTGTATTAAAATTTCATACGAGGGCAGCTAACCTTCTGAAAGACATGGGGCTTCATAGGTAACTTTGGCTGCAGTCTCCACACTGGTCTTGTCATATCTTAGAAGAACACTATAGACTAGGACATTTCACCTAATTTTCCTTCATTCTCCCATTTGGACTGAAATGCTACGTGGTCCAATGGCTCTCCCAGTTCTCTCAACTGTCTCTGTATTTTCTCTTCCAGGTATTTTCCTAATACATTATTGTATGCTTAGTCCTGTCCTTGAGACAGGCTCTTCAGGGAATCTGAATTAAGTTTCAGCACATCAAGTCCACAGAGTGAATTATATTGGCATGGTGTGACTTGTACTCAGTATGACTAAGATAAAGAAAATGTCTTTCCCTCAAAGGCTGAATACAATGCAGAAACAACTTCAATGAAATTAATCAGGTATTGTTCAAAATATAACCCATAATAATGTGAATTTTATTGAGCAATTTTTAAATTAATTTTACTGTATATATTTGAGGTTTAAAATATGGTATTAGGGGTACATATACAGTGAAAGTGTGACAATACTGAAATACCTAGATTAACATATCCCCTATCATTACTTTTGGTATGACTAGCTCATCAAAAATCTACACTTAATGAAAGTCTCTATACAAAACACAATTTTATTAACTACAGCCCTCATGTTGTACATTAGACAGCCAGCCTTGGTTTAATCTATAAACCCCGGTGGGTAGACTCTGTAGGCAAGCTTCATATAAGAGGTGGGCAACCAAGATTTGGACAGATGGGAAGGAGGAGGAGGGCAATTCAGATTCACCTTCTTCCTAAAGGAGAAAGCAGGAGGAGGGTCTGGTTAAGAAAAAAGATTTATACATGCACAGAGATCTGATTAAAGAGGAGGCATCAAAATTATAAAGATATTAGCAACTGCAAAACAATTAGTAAACAGGAAATAAAGCCTGGTAATCCTGTAACATAAATATCTCATTCACGATTGACTAAGTTTACTGTCTAGGATATTTAAGGCATTTGAATCTAGCAACAGATGTCAATTGTGAGGGGCTAGAGGGGTGGCTCAGAGGTAAGTGCACTTGTCCCAGGTGCAGAAGGGCCTGGGTTCCATCCCCACTCCTGGGGAAAAAAGCTAAATATATTAATTGTGAGAAAAATAATAATTTCATGAACATTATTGTATTTGAAGATTCTTTGTATTTTACCTTTACAGATTAGTTGTTTTCCTTTTTCTCTGTTTAGAAAAAGAAATCTTATTTTTCTTTTCTTCCTCAAAAAAACAACATTGTTTTCTAAAAAGAGAGACTATAACCAAAGCATGAGGGTTCACACCAGTCCCCTTATTCTAACTTTACACACGTTTGTCTACGGCCACACCACCCCGAACATGCCTGACCTCACTGTCTAACTGCACCCATTTTCTTCATCCTTACAATCTTACCTTTCTTTTCTGTATCCTACTAAAAGTACATTGTCTTCAACTGGCCTTTCAGTTGAAAGACAATGGGTTCCACAGAAACTACAAAGCCATTTCAAGAAAAGCTCTTCTGGGACCCTGAACATGGAAAAATCTAAAAAGTCTCTTCAGGTATTCTCAATAGCATTACAGTCGCTCACTTTCTTTTTAGGACTCCAGTATCACAAACCTGATCTTCTCAGGAGAAAATCTGTATTTTAAAATCATATTTCCCAGCTGAAAAAATATGATTTCTCTTGATTCACAGAAAGTCTAAACTATTAATATATACACAAGGACCAAAACACATCCCTCACTCTGTCTCATATAACTACAGCAATAATAACAAATACAGTATAATAAATGACTTTGCAAAACATTTCTTAAGGGCCAATCAGCATATGAAAAACTGCTCATCCTCATTGGTTATAAGGAAAATGTACATGAAACCACAATGACATATCACTATATACTAAATGGTTAAAAGTTTATCAAGTTTCAGTGATATTATGGCATAACTAGAACTCTTACACATCTGCTAACTGAAATGTATGTGGTAAAATTTTGAAAACATGTTTGGCAATGTTGACTGAAGCTGAACTTATAAACACTCTTTGACCAGGAAATTCTATTCCTAGCATGTAGCTAATAGAAATGCATACACAAATATGCCAAAATATCATTAATATGAGAGTGTACATGGCAATGTTATTCAAAATAGCTAAAAGCAACCTAAATACCTACTATAACTAGAATAGATATTATATTATATTATATTATATTATATTATATTATATTATCACAATGGAATATTCTGTAGTGATCCAAATAATAAATTACTGGTATCTGCAATAAAATGGAGGACTTCACAGTCAACACAGATGAATCTTATTGTCAGTGCAACAAAATCGATGATCAGAGAGTCACTCAGATTTTTTAGATATCAGGCGCAACAGAGTCCATCCATAGTATGAGTCTATTCTTTTTGAGACAAGCAATACAAATGTATGAAAAATAGATACAAGAATGGCAGTTACTTTCAGGTGTGGTGGTAGAGAACCTATAGTCTAAACTCCATTTTAAATCCACTTAAACTCCTGTAAACTTTAGGTGAACTCATTCTTCCCCAAGTTATGTTAAGCACTTTCCATCTGTAAGCAGTTCTACTTCTGATAAATGCTGTTTCTTATAAATGCTGTAATGAATTCATGACTATGACTATCATCTTGTGATTAGGTAAATTCTGTACTCCACCTTTCTGGAAAGTACCTGCGACTTTTAGAAACTGGACCAACTACCATATAAGCCACTGTGTTTCTATCTTTGTGGTTGATACTCCTGACTGGCAACAGTTGGGGTATCATCCACAAGCTAAACAAAACCTGTTTGTTCCCATTTTAAGCCTCCATGAATGATTCTCTGCCCGCCAAAACATAGGAAGGTAATGACCATCAGGGAAAGTAAAGGCAACTTTCAGGATTCTAGTAAATTGTTTGTCTTTATCCCAAGCATTTTACACAGGACAGTTCACTCAGGAAAAACGTCATGTATCTTGAGTATGTACTTTGAGCACTCTACTACCAGTATATGTATGTTACATACTGTACTTTTAAAAAAGTTTTTAATGATGACAATGAGATCCATGATGTTAAAGAAACTATTTTTTATAAGGATGAGGCTTTAACTCAAAGATTCTGCCTTCTTACAATTAGCCACAATAAAAGAAAGAGTGCATGACATTCAATTTTTACTTATGCTCAGAAATCCTTAGCCTTCCTATGATCTTTAAAGGCCCTAAACACTGAAGAGATTGCTGTGTCAATCCATCATAAGTAGTTCAAAGAATCTTTCAGAAAAGAACAGAATCTTGTATGCAACCTGAAATTAAAATAACTTTTCAGAATTTTAGATTTAAAATTCTGAATAAAATCATCAAAAATGAATTCAATTTTCTTTTGTGATCCCTCTAAGCATATCTTTGGTATATCTACTCACTAATAATGTATTTGTTATGCCAGGAAAAAAAGAACTAAAATATTTATCTTGCCTAAGAGGCTGGGTAACTTCAAATACACTGGTGAAGATTCTACTGGTGCTCCTGATTGTCTCATTATTGCTTTCTAGTTACTTATATGTATAAGGAATATACGGTCATTTCTTTGCATTTTAGTATTAACTTTACAAAATATATTGTACAGCCCTCTGAATTTCATTTAAGATGCTGCTGCTGCTAACATTCCACTGCTGTATAAATATTGTCCCTGTAACATGAGAAAAGCCACCATACTACGAAAAAGGTGGATACTCCAGAGTCAGCTTTACTTTCCTTAATAGCTAATGTCCTTTTTGTGTGATGATTCAATGCTTGGTCTTCCTGAAGATTTGTGGATCTCAGAACAGAGATTTTATTTCCAATGCACATAGCTGTCATGACTACAAAACGTAATGTGTACACAGTGTACAGCATCGTCTCTGGTTTCATGAAGTTGCTTTTTCATTAAATATATACAATCATAGTATCACAACAGAAAAACTATAGAATTTTTAGGTAAAAGAAGTAAGTTCAAGCTAGCCTCTGCCATTCAATAGCTAAGTAATTCAGGCCAATAATTTTCTCTAGATTTTATTTATAAAATGAGATAAAGTGTACCTGCCCCATGGAGTAACAGTGGTGATCAAATAACATATAGAAAAGTGTTTTCTAAACCACAGGGCTTCAAAAGTTTCATTACTACGGTGGTTATGTTGATCAACATTAGGAAATGTCTTCAAGCTTTCTATAAGATCTGAAAGAATTCTTCAGTCCTTAAGGAAGTTAATTTGCTCCCTTAACTGTAAGAGAATACACCATTGTCCTTTAAGATGTACTGAACCCACTTAATAGATTGCTTCTAAGAATGTGCTGTCAAAGCAAATGGTCCCAGGGGTTCAAAGGATTCCTCAGTAGCTCATGTTTGGATCACCTTGAAAGCTTTCTATAATTCAAATAAGCTCACTAGGAAGAGAGGAAGTACAAAGAGCATTCAAAACCCTGCTTGATTTTCCAAGAGCTACCCCCAAGATACTGTTTCAAATTAAATCCTTTTGGGTCCATTTTGACCTAAGGACACCTATAACTGCATACTAAAGCGCTCTTACTCTAAAACTAACCACATTTGAAAGACACATAAGTAGGAGGGATCCCACTGGTTCCTCATAATCAGTCAAACTGGCTTATGTAAAGAATAGTGGGTTATAATTTTTACAATAAATAAATTTGTTCATTCAAACTAGGGCTAATTTGGGTATCCCAAAGAAGAGAACTAAATTACATGTAGTCAAATAGCTAGAAAAATCTATTTAAAATTCTGTCAACTCAGAAAAAAATAACTCATCCTGAACATCACAAATATCCCCTATGTCTAGAAAGCAAGATGAATAATGTATGATTATGTCTCATTTGTATTCTTCAAGAAAGTGCAACACTTTCATCATTATTAGTATCAAAATAGTAACTGAAATTCTCAGTTTTTATAATAAATCCAACCTTGTTTTGACAAAAGTACATGATAAAGCAGAGGTTAATTATATTTTTGTCTTTCCACAAACCATTATTAACCCACATGAACAAAGGTATTGATTTCTCTGTAATATATTCATTCTCTTCCATTAAATTCACAGCAGTAGCCTCTTTTTTCAGAATGCAGTTACTCTAATCAGAAAATTAGAAAAAGCAACACGCACAAATTAAATTGCACCACCAGAAGTCACTTCAGTCTGTATTTGCGTGAATAATGCTTTAGCTGATTACTGTGACCAACTAGACTTAAGCCTTAGAAAGAGATGTGCATCTCAAAGTAAGCAAACCACTAATGAACTCCATGAGACGTGACAGAAACAACAAGAGAAAGCCAGGTGAAGCCGGAGCCCAACAGCTTTGTTATGGAGACACAAATCTAATGAGTAACGCAGGATTGAACTAAGTTCTAGATTTGTCTATCATATTTTAGAAGAAAAAGACTAAATGAAATCTAGAATTGTAGCAAATGACAACTGGAACAATCTTGCTGAGAACAACCATCATTACTGAGGAGGAAACCTACAATGTGACTTTTCCAGTCTTATATCTGCCTGGTAGAAGAATCAGAACCAAACCCAGATCTCCTGGTCCCCAGTTCTTCATACTGTACCAACCAGTCTCCCAACAAGAGTATACATTTTTTATATCATATATAAATTAGAAAAGGGCTAAGGACACTTCAAATATATTCTATACCCTCTCAAGGACATTCTTTTAAAATAAGATATGGACATAACTAATAGGAAAGACAGTAAGAGGAGGGATCAAATGTTTTCATTTGCAGAAAACTTTCATTTGCAGAAACCTATGAATTCTACTATTGTACTTTCAGCTCAACTTTCCCTATATAAATTTATGACAACAGAAGTTTTGAACCATTTCGATTTCCTCCTACTCTGAAACAGATATTAAAAGGTGAATCTAGAATTGACAGGACTATTAAAACATGACAGTATGTTTTTAAAATCTTCCTCTAATCTGACACTTCAGATCATTTCTTATTTCACCAGAGTCACAGAAAACTTTTCAACTACAAAGTCAGACTGCTGTATCCTTGAAACTAGAGTTGATTTTTAAACTTACTAAAATTGAAATTCTCCTAATAATTCTGTTTAATTTAAAAGCACAGCATATTGTATCTCTAGTAGAGGCTCTACTGATGGGAAATTGTCAGAAATAAATGCGGTAATATATGTGCAAGTATTCTGCAAATGTGAAATTGCTATGTCACATGGAAGACACTATATTTAAAAAATATTATTTGTAATTGTGTTGCTGATGGGAAATGAAACACCCCATTAGATGCAATTTTTTTAAGACCAGATATGTCTATTATCATTGTTTCATTTCAACAGTAAACTACATGTTGTGGTCAGTGTAGTAAGACAAGAAAACAAATAAAGGTTTGTATAGAGAAAGCAAATTTTCCTTAAGTATACATTATGTAACAATGTGGTTGATATAATACCTTGGTATCTTTAATGTTTGTTTCTTTGCAAAGTATCCAGAAAACAAACTCTGATATATCTCTGTGAGGTATGTTCGTGGGTATTATTCTATCAATAAAAACGTTAGAACAGGTAAATTACACTCGGGGACTTATGATTATACATAGTTTTTAGGAATATGAATAAGAATCAAAAACTGAAAAACAAAACTACAGATCAAATTGCATTGAAAGAGCACAGAAAAGTGGACATATGATTTTGAGAAGAATAATTAGTCCTAAATATATATACACACACGTGTGTGTGTGTGTGTGTGTGTGTGTGTGTATGCAATCGATTATTTGTTGAGTAACTGTGACTGGCTGAAAAATACACTAAATGCTAGGGGAAAAAAAGACTTCTTGGCATGAACACCAGACAACTAAAAAAGAGATTAAGAGGAGAAGAAACCAAGTGTGGTGGCACAAGCCTATAATCCCAGCACTGCTGTGAGTTTAATGCCAGTCTCTAGAATACATAGTGAATTGAAGGCCAGTCTGTACTACATAGCAAGGTTCTGTATCAAAAACCAAAAAGCAAACAAATAAAAAGAGGAAAAGGAGTTGCTGAGGATGTGGCTCAGTGGAAGAGCTCATGCCTTGTATGCACAAGACCCTAGGTTTGATCCTTCGCACCACTGGGGAAGAAGGAAAAGGAGAAAAGGAACTGGGTGGGAGCATAAACCAAATGGTTTACATGGTAAGAGCCCATTTTATTTCTCCCACATTTGCTGATATATACATCTCTGCTCACTTCCATTATCAATGACTGTTGTAAAATTATATACATATATATATATATGTACAATATTAAAAGCCTTTTCATTTACTATCTTTAATATGACTCTGTTTGCTTTCCACAGATTCACAAATTTAGTGCAATCTAAGTTAAGGTCAATAATGAAGTACCTTAAATCTATATTTTTTTAACATTCCTCAGTCATGAAGAGTTTTAAAACTAATGTTATAGAATGTACACTGATAATCTAAAATGACTATATGAGCTATGTAAATACACTAATGACTATTTTCTAGATCTAATGAACTCAAAATTAGATTATTACCTGTATGATCAAAGCAAACATTTCAAAGTGCCAATCATTTTACTTATATCTTTATGTATATAAATGTTTCAGCTATTTCTCTCTAAATATGATATAATAAAGAAATACTATTTTTACTACAACAAAGCAAAAGATTAAATCAGACTGAAAGAACATGAACCGTCTGTTTTAGTCAAATGAAGAAACTTCTATCAACTAGAGGAAAATTGAAGGAAAAGTCAATGATTGGCTGAAAACACAGCTAGGGAAAAAATTTTCCACACACCAAAAGCCAAATACCCTTCTAAAAACTTAAAACTATATAAATTTTCCTATCTTCTACATACATATCAGCACAGGAGTTTTGACCTGCTCCGTTTCCGACCTGGGCTGGTTGACCCCTCCTTAGGCAACCTGGTGGTCCCCCGCTCCCGGCAGGTCACCATATTGATGCCGAACTTAGTGTGGACACCCGATCGACACAGCGCACTGCAGGCCAGAACTCCTGGACTCAAGCGATCCTCCCACATCAGCCTCCCGGGTAGCTGGGACTAAAGGCGTGCGCCACCGCGCCCGGTTCTATATACATATCAGAAGCTAATAAACTCACTGAATTGAAAAGTACAAGAAAAATGTTAGCAATTGCTTTTACAAGCATATAATGAATATATTTTACATTTTTGCAATGTCCATTCGTTTTTTTAAACTAGGTGATATATTATTTTCCAGGAATTAATGTACACTCAGATTTTAAGTTTTTTATGTAGTTGTAGTTCTAAGTAATACATCTATATAAAAATAGATTCTCTTTTAAAAAAAGGAATCTGCAGTGCTAGGAATAGAACCTAGGGACTCATGCATGTGAGGCGGGTACTCTACCACTGAGCTACACCCTCATAATCCTCCAAAATAACTTCTGGGAAGATGGCAACGAGGTGAGCAGCAAAGGAGCGATCCTCCTTGATAAACACCACCAGCTCGAGACAGACTTGGCGAGCGTGAATGCCGGGACCTCGGCTGCGAAGTTCAAACTGAACGTGTTTCTCTCAGCTGCCGGGGGAGACACGGTAGGGCGGCCCAAATTACCGTGGCGAGATGCAGGTAAGGCCCTCAGCGGCCTGTAGTCCGCGGCTCAGGCGGCACGAGGAGCACAGAGGAGCGGACCATCCCGCTCCCTCCCCCAGACCCAGAGAGCACGAGGAAACAGAAGTGGCGGGGAACCGCAGATCCCGAGCATAGTGCAAAAAACTGGCACTTTGCAACCTTCCTGCCTGAAGGGACTCCGAAAACTGGTGAGCTATCTGCGTTTGTGACCGGATCACCGAGTGGGTGAGAAGATCTGTCCCTATACCTGCAGGGAACTCTGGGAGGGCAGGGGAGAGGTCTTACACACCCCACCCAGGTCTCTCGGTAGGGAGTAACAAACCAGCATCCGAACAGCCTTTTAAGCAGAACTCTCAGCAGAAAGCTTAAGGGACATTCTCCCGATGAGAAGGAGTCATTGGAGCAGCCTCTGCAGCAGACCTTTGCCTGGTGAACTGCCTGGGTAATTTATTGCTCAATATTTTGAATCTGATACCCAAAATTGGGAAGACAGAAGAACAAAATGCAGTCTCAGAACTCAACCCCACCCAGAACAAGACCTGAATGCGAGGATACAGGGGAACTAGGAAGGTACATACCTGCAAGTTATGAAACGATTGCATCCGAAATGAAACAACTCCAACAGGCCATAAAAGAGCTTAAAGCAGAAACAAGCCACATACCTGCAATGATCTCTCAGACAAAAAATGAACTGAAAACTATAATGGAAGAAATGTTCCGTGCACATAGAGAAGAAATGGATAAAAGATTAGAAGAAAATAGGAAACAAATGGAAACGTTACAAGAGCAATTTAGGAATGAATTACCAAGAATGAAACAGGTCCAAAGAGATTGCCAGGACTTGAAAACATCCATGGAAAGCTTGTAAAACCGCTTAAATGAAACTGAAGATACAATTTCAGACCTTGAAGACAGCATGGCAGCTTATGAGCGTGAAAGGAAGGCTCTCATAAAATTATCAAAGACACAAGAAAAATCAATCCAAGAGCTGCAAGATGAGGCAAAACGAAATAATATTCGAGTAATAGGAGTGAGTGAAACAGCAGGACACCACACAAACGATATAAAAAGAATATTTGCTGAAATAATAGCAGAAAATTTCCCAAACAAGGTAAAAGATACTGAGGTACAGTTAATCAAGGCATATAGAACCCCAACAATCCAGAACCCAAAGAAAAACACACAGAGACATATAATAGCCAAGATCCCAGATATCCAGCAAAACAACACAATATTAAAAGCTGCTAGAGAAATGAAACAGATCACCTATAAAGGAAAGCCAATCAGAATCACAGCAGACTTCTCACCGGAAACCATGAAATCAAGAAGAGTTTGGAGCGAGATATTACAGATTCTGAGAAAAAACAACTTCCAACCCAGACTGATGTATCCTACAAAACTATCCCTCAAATTCAAAGGAGAAATAAAATATTTCCACGACAAAGAACAATTGAAGAACTTCATGAGTGCCAAAACAGCATTGGAAAAAGCACCAGAAGATATTCTAGACAGAGAAAAAAGAAACCACAATCCCAAGAACAACGATAGAAATAACTCCCTAAACAGAACAAGTAATTAAACAGTCAGCAAAAGAAGGAAAAAAAACAAGTAAATCACATGACTACAATAAGCCAACATATAACCATCATAACCATTAATGTAAATGGCCTCAATTCACAAGTCAAAAGGAAAAGATTGGAAGAGTGGATTAAGGAACACAATCCAACGATATGCTGTATACAGGAAACACATTTTACTCAAAAGGAAATCCACAGGT
Organism: Dinomys branickii; assembly: GCA_004027595.1. Lineage (NCBI taxonomy): Eukaryota > Metazoa > Chordata > Mammalia > Rodentia > Dinomyidae > Dinomys > Dinomys branickii. The sequence continues at coordinate 27,422 of PVLD010021985.1, forward strand.
TGAAAGTTAAAGGTTGGAAAACAATTCTCCATGCAACAGGTCGCCAGAAAAAAGCAGGGGTAGCTATTATGTTTGCAAACAATGTAAACTTCAAACCAAAAACAATCAAAAGAGATAAAGAAGGCCATTACATACTAGTTAGGGGAAAGCTGCAAGAGGAGCAGGTAACAATCCTAAACATTTATGATCCAAACAATGGAGCACCTAACTTTACAAGTCCAATCTTAACAGACGTGAAAAATCAAATAACTAATAACACTATTGTAATAGGGGACCTAAACACCCCTCTGACGCAAAGAGACAGGTCAACCGGACAGAAATTCAGCAAAGAAATAACAGACCTGAACCAAAAGTGTGAACACATGGACTTAGTAGATGTTTACAGAGTGCTCCGCCCCACAGCATCAGAATACACATTTTTCTCAGCTGCACATGGGTCTTTCTCTAAAATAGACCACATTCTAGCTCATAGAGCATATTTACCTAAATGCAAAAGAATTCAAATTTTCCCATGCATATTATCGGACCACAATGCAATGAAACTGGAAATTAATGACAAAGCGAACTCCAAAAACCACATAAACACTTGGAAATTAGACAACAACCTCCTGAATAACCAATGGGTCACACAAGAAGTTAAAGAAGAAATTAAAAAATACTTACAAATAAATGAAAACACAAGCACAACCTACCGGAATCTGTGGGATGCAATGAAAGCAGTCCTCAGAGGGAAATTTATAGCAATGAACTCATATATAAACAAAACAGAAAGAGAGCAAATAAATAATCTAATGATACACCTCAAATTCTTAGAAAAAGAGCAACAAGCCAAACCAAGAGCCCAAAGAAGGGAAGAGATTATAAAACTCAGGGCAGAACTTAATGCAATTGAGATGAAGAAAACTCTACAAAAAATTAGTGAATCAGTTGGTTCTTCGAAAGAATAAATAAAATTGATAAACTCCTAGCCAACCTTATCAAAAAAAGAAGGGAAAGATCTCAAATTCATGCAATAAGGAATGAAAAGGATGAAGTCACTACAGATCCAAAAGAAATACAAAAGATCATTAATACTTCCTTTGAAAATCTGTATTCCCATAGGATAATAAATACAGAAGAAATGGACAGATTCCTAGAAAGGTACAAATTGCCAAAATTGAATCAGGAAGACGTAAAAATCCTGAACAACCCAATATCAATTAATGAGATTGAAAACGTTATTAAAAACTTACCAACAAAGAAAAGCCCAGGCCGTGATGGATTCACAGCAGAATTCTATAAAACATTTAGAGAAGATCTAATGCCAACACTCCTCAAACTCTTCAATGAAATAAAAAAGGAAGCAACTCTCCCCAACACATTTCTGGGGGCAAGTATTATACTGATAGCAAAACCAGAGAGGGACCCAACGAAGAAAGAGAGCTACAGGCCAATTTCTCTAATGAACATAGATGCAAAGATACTCAACAAAATATTGGCAAATAGATTACAGCGAATCATAAGGAAAATTATACACCACGACCAGGTAGGATTCATTCCAGGAATGCAGGGATGGTTCAATATTCGCAAATCAAGTAATGTAATACACTATATTAATACAGTCAAAGACAAAATCCACATGATCATCTCAATAGATGCAGAGAAGGCTTTCGATAAAGTCCAACATGCATTCATGTTAAAAACCTTAGAAAAAATAGGAATAGATGGTCTCTACCTCAATCTTATCAAAGCCCTCTACAACAAACCAACAGCCAACATCATACTAAATGGACATAAACTGAAAACTTTCACTTTAAGGTCAGGAAGAAAACAAGGATGTCCATTGTCACCATTCCTATTCAACATAGTTCTGGAAGCATTAGCCAGAGCAATCAGACAAGAGAGAAAAATAAAAGGAATAAGGATAGGAAAGGAAGAACTCAAACTATCACTTTTGCAGATGACATTATACTATACATGGAGGACCCCAAAAACTCCACAAGAGAACTCCTGCAATTAATTGACAAATTCAGCAGCATAGCTGGATACAAAGTCAACACCCAAAAATCAATAGCATTCCTATACACAAACAACAAACAGACTGAGAGAGAAATTGAGGAAACCATACCTTTTACAATAGCAAACAAGAAACTGAAATACTTAGGAATCAATCTAACAAAGAATGTGAAAGATTTATTCAGTGAAAACTACAGTACTCTGAAAAAGGAGATTGAAGAGGATTTCAATAAATGGAAAAACATACCCTGTTCATGGTTAGGAAGACCTAACATTGTGAAAATGGCCATACTACCAAAATTTTGTACAGATTCAGTGCAATTCCCATTAAACTACCGTTAGCATACCTCACAGATCTAGAGAAAATATGCCTCAAATTCATCTGGAACCAGAGGAGACTCAGAATAGCGAAAACAATCCTGGGCAATAAGGACAAGTCAGGTGGGATCACAGTCCCTGACCTGAAATTATACTACAAAGCTACTGTAATAAAATCAACCTGGTACTGGCTAAAAAACAGACCTGAGGATCAATGGAACAGACTGGAAGATGCAACCATAATGAAAAACCCATTCAGCCACCTAATATTTGACAAAGGGGTCAACCAAACTCACTGGAAAAAAGAAGGCCTGTTTAATAAATGGTGCTGGAAAAACTGGCTTGCCTCTTGCCGAAAACTGAAAATAGACCCCAGTCTATCACCATGCACCAAACTCAGGTCAAAATGGATCACAGATCTCAATATTAAAACAGAAACTCTAAATCTATTGGAAGAGAAAGTAGGTAAAAATCTTGAAGACATAGGAGTAGGCAGAGAGTTCATGAACAAAAATGAAACTGCAAGGGAAAC
>PVLD010021986.1:0-15292 GCA_004027595.1 Dinomys branickii
AAGATATCAATGGATAAAGCAACAACTACTGTTGAGACCATATCACCTTGTCTATAGATTAGTTGTGATTGTACTATTTTCTATGATAATGGGTGTCTGTTTGTCAATATGTTTTTGTACTTTTATGTTTCTAAAATTAAAAAAAAAAAAAAAAAAAAACAAGCACAATAAAATGTTAATATAGAAACTAGGTCATAGACCAAGACTTCTTTCAGCTTTGCTATGTCTTCAAAGAACTGCCAAAATTAAAAATGGGACAGGGTGCAGAAACAAGGCCATTTAGTAGATTATATTTGAGTGCCAAAATAGCTCCAGTTCCCTAAATTTTCACCCCTTGCTTCTGCAATGGTACTTCCTAACTCCTCTTGTCTACCTCTTCCCCCTGTTTGTGGGAGTCAGTCTGGTGACTTGCTTTCACTGACTGAAGGAAACTGACAACATGCCTAAGTCTTAAGAGACCTGTGAGCTTCCACCGTCATCTGGAACCCTGACGTGCTATGTGGACAAGTCCGGGCTATCAAACTGCAGGATGAGAGACCTGAGTGCATGCTTCTGTCTGAGGCTGCTCACTGACAAGGGCCTTGGCCGCAGATCTGTCTGCCAGTCCAGCCAAGACCAGCAGAGCGCAGTCCTGATCAGCTGAACCACCCGCTAACCTGTAGATTTCTGAGAAATAATAAATGGTGGCTTGAAGACATGAAGCTTTGAAGTGGCTTCTTACTCGGTGGTATTGTGCTGATAGGTAACATATGTAATTTTCCTTTCTAGAAATAGAAAAGATACATGAGAAACAATCCCCTCTCAACTTTGTTCTAGTTTCTTTTCTTCTCTTCCTAATTTTAAGTAGCTACCTTTTGTAAAAGGAGAATATTGTCCAACAAGTATCATTACAATCTGCACATCATAGCAGTCGCTGAGTTAGTTCCATTGTCTGCGGCTTAGTGGCAAACGTTTTAGTGTTATCTCTCTTGTATTTCAAACTGACAATTTTACCTTGTATAGTCAGTAGGTGAAGATGTTTATTACCCAGCCAATATTCACCATCTTTTCGGACAAAATTTCCAAAGCCATTTTCATAGTCATTCCAGCCTCTAAAAATGTAAAATAAAAGCTTATTTTTAAATCAAAATCCAAATGGACATGTGCAGGACCCAACGTACCCTCTGCAACCCCCACCACTAATATTTTCTTGATTAGTTGATTCATTGTTAGTACTCTTACTTAGAGAGAATGAAATTCTGTCTAATTAATACTTCAGGTATAATTTTTTAAAGGCTTAACGTAAATCTCACAAACCACACATTTGCTGCTCCAGATAAGTTCTTGTAATTCACACACCTGTTAAAGTTTTCACTGCCATCAGCTCGTCTCTGAATGACAGTCCATCCTCCACCATCAGACATGTCACAGTAAACAGAGAGTTCCGCTGGGCTCTGGAGAGGTTTGATTTTGTAAAATCCACTGTGCTGATATCCACCATTGAAAATTTCTGAACAATCTATTCACAAAACAAGGCACTGTAACATTTGTCATGTGCTTTTTCTTTAAAGTTTTGAGATTACTCAATACCAATGGAGACAGATAAACACATCGTACAGACAATCAACTTTATAAAATTTTATCTTGTACATCTTCCAACAGCAGGAAAGCCATTTTATTTTTGTCCCTAGAATTTAATTATCATCTGATTCCTTGATATGATCACAGGAAAAAAGGAACAAAATAGGAATCATTTTCTTATAAATGATTTTGTAGAAAACAATTTAAAAATAAATGACACATTTTTTACTAATTATAGTGTAAGGAGAATTTAGGGCTTTATTAACCAGCACAGAAGAATGTATCTCTACTATAATACTATAAAGCTAAAAATGAAAGGAGAAATATAACACCAAACCAATAATTTAATATTGGGTATCTTGATTTAAAGACTTACAACTTATCTGAACATCTGGAAATAAGCCCCAAATCCTAATCTTGTTAGTTCTTATAACTTCTCTCAGTCTCACAAGAGTTTTTTTTTTAATAACCCACTGACATTTCTTTTGTTTTGAAGACCAGATTTCTCTATGTAGCTCAGGCTGCCTTTGCACTCATGGTGGAGCCAAGAGTGGCTTTGAATTTAGAGCGATCCTCCTGCCTCAGCCTCAAGTACTGGGATGATAGGCCTGTGCCTATATGCCTGGTCTCACTGAAATTATTTTCTTTCTTTTTTTGTATTTGTAATTTACCTTTTCCTACCAGAATTTCTAGCTGTCCACACCTTCTTGGGTGTTTTAGCTAAAATCTGCAGCATCTGCTACTCTTTTCAGCCCTGCATTTGTCTTTGCCATGGGGTCCCTTTCACCAGTGACGTAAGATAGCAAGTTTTCAGCAAGATGCAGTATTTATTTCTTAAGCCACTTGAGGACAGAGCAACTTAATATCCACTGTACCTCACCTGGACTAGTCTTCTGCACTGACCTACAAAATATAGTTAAGAATTACTTAGAGGGGGAACCCACTCGGGCCCCCCTTCTGTCCCTCTCTTGGACAGAAGCTTTCTTTCTCTCAATAAATATATTCTGCTCTTAACCTCCATTGTTCATAAAATTCATTCTTCGGTTTTAGAGAACACGAACTCATCTGATATCATTCAGGTTGGGAGATTTATTTTCCTGTATCAATTGTGCTATATAAGATCACCTCTGCTGCATGGACAGGGTACGTGTGACACAGGAATGTCACGCTTAGATTTGGGCCTCATCTGCAAGATACCTCAGTAAGTTTATATAAATATTACAAAATAAAAAAAAAAATCTGAAAACCAAAGTAGTTCTGGCTCCAAATATTTTGTCTAAGTGATATTCAACATTTGCATACTTTTAATATGAAAAAGATGATGCATCACCATACTAGTAACCAGTCTCAACTACTCATCCCTCCCCTCAAAAAATAAAGGAATATAGCATAAAGAATAAAGCATACATAGAAAAAAGAATTACTTAGAATCTCATAAAACTATATTGTAGTGTGACTGAAGCAGTGACCACTACGAAAAGATAGTCTCAAGAATAATTAGCCACAGACTTTGGAGTAAAAATACTTCAACAATTTTAACTTTTACATTTTACTCTAATCACTTTAGTAATTTTCTCTTAAAAATATTTTCTATAAATAAATAAATAAATAAATAATATGTTTTGCTCTTGATTGAATCATTCCAGTCTTTTAACATATTTTTAAATTCTTTCTTCATGTCCATTGTTTTGATGCTGAATTGTTTACAACTGTTTCATTACAGCTAAAGTAAACTGCATATTAAGCATGGACAATAAGAATCAGAAGAGAAAAAAATAAAGGAAAACCCTCAGTCACTTTATAAAGCTCTCGTGAGGCTGAAGGCAGTGACACATTTGGTTTAGTGAGATATCCACCTTTGTAGTGTTTAGGCTTTGTTTGTATATGTACCGTGTTGGATGCACAATATTTCATATACGTGCTGAATTATAAAAGGGATCCTGTTCGTGATGAAACAAGAAGAAAAACAATGGGGAAATGGTTACATAAAATTAGCTCATGTTAGTAAAAACTTACATCTTGTGGTCAGGTACGCTGTACAACACTTGCATTAAAATAAACACATTTCAAGCCAGTTAGAAAAGGGGTTCCTTGTTTACATTAATCTCCCACCAAAGACCTGAACTGCAAAAAATTATAAAGTTCAAACTATTCTCCAGGCAAATATGGAAATATTCAGCTATAACATTTGTCTCTGGAAAACTTTATGAATATGGAAAATTCTGCTAACATTTTCTATTTGTTTTTATTTTATGCTGTGTATGTATTTGTTTTTAAAATTTTTCTTCTCCAAAGAAAAGAATGCCAAACACAATTTGAGATCTAGAGGATGGCTTTCAATGAAAAAAAAATCATGGGAGAAAAATCTTAGCAAATAAACACATATCCCCCTGCTCAAAAAAGCACCAATAGTTCAACCGGTTATAGTGAGCAAACAAGGTAAGGAGCCTATTGTGGAAATGTGGCTTAAACTGAGATAGCAAAAAGTCTGACCAATGTAGAGTTTAAAACTAGATTTTGTGTGTGTGTCTTTTTGAGACAGGGTCTCACTATGCAGTCCAGGCTGGCCTTGAGCTCACTTTGCAGCCCAGGCTGGTCTCAAACTTACGATGATCCTCCTGCCTCAGCCTCCTGAGTGCTGGGATTACAGGCATATGTCACCATGCCCAACTTTAAAACTAGATATTTAAAACTGTGATTTTTCAAAATGTTTTTACCCACTCACTCAGTCCTCTGGAGACTAGGTAGAGAAGGGCAAGATTAGAGAGCTCTGGTTTGTGGGAGCATGAAAAAGTAAAGAGGCTTTGGTACTTCTGTAACACTAGTGAGAAGCCAGGGCTTCCTGCCTTCTCTCTGGACAAGCATTGCATTACACAGGGTAAAGTGAATGGCTTCTCTGTGCAGAAAGCAAGCCATGTTGGAAGGCTGAATGAGTTAAGTTTCATTAAAGTGACACGCCAGCTTGCCAAAGAGGATTTTTCCTCTTATCCTAGAATGATGGCTGAGGCTCAAAGCTGCAAACCAAGGCAGAATCTAAGTGCATTCATTTTTTAAAAAATTCTTCATTAGTATATAGTGCAGTACATAATGATTGTATTCTTCGTAAGGAGTTGATACAGGTACACATCTCAATTCTCTTTTCATCCTCTTCCCTTCCTTCTCTCCCTGTATTTCTTGATCCTCTGTTCATTTGAAAAAGACCCATCTTCCTACTTCCTAAATCTATTGTTTATTTTACTCTTTATTTGTACTGTATGAGAAACTATGCAACATGGTCTCAAAGTGCATCCATTTTCCTATAATGACTCATTTACCCTTCTTTATGATAGAGTAGTACTCCACTGTACACAAACAGCATACTTTCTTTATCCACTCATCTGTTGATGTACATATAGGCTTCTAAGATTTAGCTATTACGAACTGTGCTGCTATAAATATGAGCATGCGTGTGTCCCTGTACTCTGATGACTTCCACTCTTTCAGGAAGACACCTAGAAAGAAAATTGCTGGGTGGAATTTCTGATTTTAGTTTTTTGAAGAATCTTCATCCTGATTTCCACAGCGGTTGTACTAGTTTACATTCCCACCAACAATATAGAAGGGCACTTCTTACCCTGCAGCCTCACCACTATTTGTTGTTACTTGATTTCTTGCTGATAACCATTCTTTCTGGAGTAAGATGAAATTTCAGTATTGTTTAAATTTGCATTTCTCTAATAGCCAGATGTTGAACTTTTTTTTTAATTTACTGTCCATTTGTACTGCTTCTGAGAAGTGTCTGTTCACTCAGTTGTCCATTTTTTAATTAGGTCTTTTATTTTGGGTGGTCTAATTTTTTTGAGTTCCTCATATAGTCTAGATATTAATCCTCTGCCTGAAAAATAGCTGACAAAACCTGGCCCTTCTATAGGCAGCACCCCATACTTTTCACTCTAAAAGATCAGCCAGGAACAAGGGCAGCGGCCAGCTCACAAAGCAGGCGGGGCCTGTCAGAACCCCCTGCCCCCACCGCTGCCCGCGCGCCCAGGGCTCCTAAGAAGGAAACTAAGGGGGAAGGAAGATCTCTCTCTGGAGTACGTATATTCTTGTGGGACAGATGCATGGGGCCCTGCCTCTAAAAGGAAAAAAGAGAGGATAACGTCCATAGATCACTGACATTCACCAAGTACTTCTTTGGGGCTAAAGATATAGCTCAGCATGTACCTATAATGCCAGTTACTTAGGAGGGGGAGGCCGAAGGATTGCAAGTTCAAGGCCAGCCTGGGCAATTTAGTGAGATATTTTATCAAAATAAATTGTAATAAAGGTCTGGGCCTTAGCTCAGTGGTAGGACCCTTGCCTAGCATATGTGAGGCTCAGTGTTCAATCCTTAGTACAAAAAAAAAAAAAAAAAACCCACCAGATTATTTAATCTTCACAACAAATAAACAGATATTATCATTCTGCAAATAAATAACATGAGGCATACAGAAGTTAAGAAATTTACCTGAGACCCCAGCTAGCAAGATAGGGAGCTGGACTTGGAAACTGTCTGAGCCTGCACCTCACTAACATACTGCTTCAGGTGGCAGACACCAGACTGGGAGCTCCTGAAGCAGGGCCACAGAGCAGCCAGTGTCACTGGCTGAACAGGCCTGATGCCAGATTACTGTGACTGTCACAGTGCATGTGAATTTGGTACCATAATCTTTTAATTCATAGTGCAATAGTACCCAAGTGGTTTTAAAAGATACAGTTTAATTGCATGCTATAAAAGTGTGATTTGTGCATTGCTTGCACAAATTGCTAGGTTGTATGTAATTAGATGTTTGCTACCATGCAATGAATTAGAGTTCAGAAAATAACTAATTTAGAAATAATATAGTAATTTATAAACAAAAAAAGAGATAAAAACAAAGAAATTTGTATTTCTACAGATCATATATATGAATAGCTTTTTTTAAAGTTCAAGGACACCAAAATCATAAACTTTGATGTGAGCAGGATCTTCAGTATTTTACAATATTGCAGTATGCATACTAGGTTATAGTCCATTTAATTGAAATTTATGTGTTATGAGTTTTATTCATTAAATGTTCTTGGTAGACTCTCCAGTACTGTTTATCTGTTCACTGAAAAATAAAGTACAATTAAAGTATGCCAAGTTTCAGATGTCGTTCCTTCTCCTTCAGGCCTGTACCATATATGAAGACATTAAATGCAAATCTGCTAACTTCTGGATTTCGATTTACTGTTATATCTAGAAATTGTCATCTGGAATGCCTATCATCTCTCTTATCATTATATCGTGCACACAATAATGAGACGCTTTTTTTTTTTTTTTTCCTGTGGTACTGGGGATTGAACTCAGGACCTTGAATTTGCCAAGGAGGCGCTTATTGCACTGAGCTATATCCCCAGCCCCACACACAATAACGGCTTGTCTGAATTTTCTCATTGTGACTCTTTTGCCTAAGTTTTGTTCTGACCTTGGCATTTCAGTTTCTTGCTTTCTTTTTGGTGACTTTTTGTTTCCTAGGTCTGCCCCTCAGTGCTCCGGACACAGGAATTGGATTTTTATCTCCTCATTCTCAGCCTTCCTATGACTGGTTGTGTAGCCCCAGTAATAAACACCCGGTTGTCTGCCTCTTACCGTGATCTAACCCTTGAGTCTATGTTGCTGGCCCGCTCAGATGCTATACCCTGAGTCTGGAGCTTGTTTGTAATTGGGGATAATGGCATCCACTTGCCGCCACTAGCTCCTTGCCTTTGCGATCAGTTTCGTGCTTACCTGTAGAATATCCTATCTGCATGCTCATCTCTTGACTGATCAAGCTGCTGCCTTTTTCTCAAGTTCTTATTCAAATAACTGTATTTTTTTTTTTTACTCTATGTGCGTCTTTGAAGTGTATGCCTTCACTTTCTGTCACCTGATCTGTTCCACTAATTAAATTTTTAAAATATGCACGGGACATTTATTATATGCCAGTCATCATGTTAGGTGCTAAAGATACAGCAATGAACTGGACAGTTCAACAGGGGTGAAGGACAGTTAAGCATGCATGAAAATGGTACTGGGCACACTGGCTAGCTATATTTTGAAGAGCTAATATCTGACCACTTTACACAACCTCAGCCACTGAAGAGGGTACCATGGAGAAGAACTCTCACAGGGACCCACATTTTCTCTGAAAATAGGGAAGTGTTCAGATAGGTGTCTCCATGCAGTCTTAGCCCTTCTCAGTCTATGGGAAGAAATTTGGAAAAGACCTGGCTCTAGTCTTGAACAATCTCATCCACATGCAACAGCATCCTTTTCTATCCAGTAGGGATTCTTGTTTAATTGGTGTGGGATGGATAATTCCTCATGGGTCACTTACACTGCACGCTTTGCCAGCAAAACTTATGTTCTATTTTTTCAAGGATGTGTATATAGCAAAGAGCCTTGGATGACAGTGATAGGGTCTTCCTGTGGAACCAGTAGTGGTTTTCTTTGTTCTGCACTAAGCAAAGATAACATCTTTCTCTGGGGCAAAGTTCTGGTATATTTACTTGGTTTGTTTGAAATCCATTACAAAATATTAGGGTTTCGGGCTGGAGGTACAGCTCAGTGGGCTAAGTGCTTGCCGCTAAGCACTAGGGCCCTGAGTTCGATCCCCGGTCCCGGAAAAAAAAAAAAGAAAAAAAAATATTAGGGTTTCCTAAGCTGGGGTTTTCATCTGTGACACAGTCCAAAGTGTCTGTACACTTTCCACCTGGGCTAATCCCTACCGTCCTCTTCGTATTTGGGGACAAGTGCTATTGATTTAAGCACAAAGCTCATGTTCCCGGCTCAGAAGTCTCATTCAGGTTGCCTGCCAGGGTTCATGCAGGCTAACCTGTGGGCTTGAAAGTAGAGTAAAATCTCAAGGCCTTTATAATTTTTGATGGGCATCAGAATTTTAGAAGGTCACCAGTTCTACTGAGTAGCTCTGATTGAGAATCACTGTCTTCTAAGAGTGTCTACTGATCCTGCTTCCTGTTAGATTCTTATCCTGATCTTTCTTTTACTGTCCTGCCTAATCTTCATTGCAGTTTTTGTCTTAGGTTCCAGTTCCTATTTCTTTGCTCCTGGGGCTACATCCAAGTCTATTTCCCCTGGCTGTCCCTGTTTCCTTTTAGTTCCCTGCCCCACAGCCACAGCCACACTTGCCCTCTACCTACCAATGCTGTGGGCAGCGTCTCCAGCTTCTCCTGACCCCTGAACACAGCAGGAGAAGCCCTGGACTCAAGGATCCAGGGAAAGGATCAAAGCTCTGCACAGTGGCCAGTTATGCCATTTATCTTCTTCTAAAAGGCAAATAACTCAAGATGCTGGACAATAGAGGGTCAGGAGCCTGTACAAGGAGTCTGAGCAGAAAGAGATTGGGGTGTTGGTAAGGAGAGCAAAAGGGGAGCATTTTATTAAGCCAAAAGCTATGCTACTGTCACAGCTCTTACATCCTACCCTGGTGAGACACAGAAAAAAGGTGTTTGCATTCCTATATGCATGGCATCTCTTTGGCATCTGCAACCTTTCAGGTACAGTCAGACATCTTTCCCCATTTATATTTACTTATCTTGCTAATCCTATCTCTATACACTGTGTTACATTCGTTCACAAACCTGAGGGTCCCCCATGCTCTATGCAACCTGATAGTCAACAAAGACAGAATATAAGACCTGTCCTCCCAGGCCCTGCATGGTGCCCAGCTTATTGACTAAGACAGACTTAAAACTGGGGAAATTGTAATGGATATGGCAGTGCAGTGCCAGACATGGTAACAAAGCCCTCTGGGTAGTGTCCTCTTTGTTTCTTACAACTGTTTAGAGAAAAAAAAAGGGAAATGGTGAAAGATAAGGCTCTTTTACTTCTGGAAGAAGTCAGATGAACAGAATTAACAAATGTGTACAGACGTGTTTGATGCGCTGGCAGTTTAAGATCACTTAATTTTAGCCAGGCCTGTTGGTGCATGCCTATAATCCCAGCACTCAGGAGGCTGAGGCAGGAGGAGCACTGCAAGCTCGAGGCCAGCCTCAGTTATATAGTGAGTTCAAGACCAGCCTGTACTACACAGTGAAATCTTGTCTCATGAAAAAAAAAAAGATCTTTTAGTTTCAGTGGGAAACATTGGCCCAATCAAAAAGAAACTTGTCAAATAAAAATATACTCTTTTACTTTTCTTAATCTGTATGCTTCTTTTTTTCCCCTGCCTTTTTATTCTACTATTTCTCACTCTAGAGAACATCAGCATTTCAGAGGGAAAACTGGCATGGTAACACATATCTACAGTCCAGCTAACTAGAAGGCTAAGACAGGAGGATCTCTTGAGCCATAGTAATTTGGGGCCAGCCTGGAGAACAGAAACTCTGTCTTCAGCAAACAAACAAATAAACCAAGAAATGGCAAAAATGTAATAAAGAAAACTACACAAATAAAAACAAAGTGAAAGCTGGGAGTCATGGCACAGGCCTCTAATCTTAGCACTCAGGAGGCTGAGGCCAGAGGATTGCCAAAAGTTCAAGGCCTGTCTTGGGTATGTAGGGAGTGCAAGGCCGGCCTGAACTACATAGCAAGACACTGTCCCAACCCCCACCTAAACAAAGTCAAATAAAAAAATTCACAGGTATATTTTTAATGAAATTAAAAGAGTCTGTCTGCTCTAATTTCTTGGAAAATGTGTTCTTGCCTAGGGGATGCCAGACCCCAGATAGTCACACAGATGAACCCGATAATAAATGTGCTGGGTTATTTTTAGATTCCTTTTGCTGGGTTCTACGAGATCTCACCTAGAGAGTTATATGACAGCTGGTTTCTCTCCTAAATAAAGAAGTAAAATTAATAAAGCAGGCCATCCTTCAAAATCAGATGACATTAGACATTCTAACAGCAGCACAGGGGATTGTACAACTGTAATACCTAAATGTTGTATGTACATTCCTGATCCTCCTGTTAAGGTCTCAATAGCTGTTCAAGATACTAGACAACAAATCAATGATATGTCAGGTTCTCAAATCCCCTGGACCCTATCTTTATCCTCTTTATGGAAAGCCATTACTCGCTCCTCTTGGTAAAAATCTTTGACTGTACTAATTATTATCCTGTTGATCTTACTATTTGGCCAATACACAGTTAATGATTTATTTGGCTTTGTCTCCTCCAGATTTAAAGCTACACACTTCCCCAAGACAAAAATGCCTGGTATCTATTGAAGGCCTTTTGATAGACTTTGTGGAGAGTGTCTCTGACTGTCAGTCAACAACTACAGCCCCTTTCAGCCTGAAGAAGCCAGAGTGGTCATCCCCTGTTACTCCTTCATGGCAATTCGGATTATTTCTTCAGAGGGGGGAGTGTTGTAGGCAGCTGAGTTGGATAGAAATATTAGAAATATTATAGGCAGTCAGACAGGGCCAGGCCCTCAAAGGAGCCAGTGCAGAAGATGGGATATCTTGCAAACAGAGAGACAGGAACTTTTGCTGCTGGCCAGACCTTGAGACAACAGATTAAACAGATGCGTCCACATACTTCCCTAGGGATGGACCTCAGGGATTGATATTTTAAATAGGTAGCCATCACCTTGAAGAGTCACTGACCAACCCCTTGCAGGAAAAGCCCCTGTTTTGCATTCATATCCACTTGCTATGTTACTCGCTTCCCCATTTGATCCTGATTTAATCAATTTTAGATGATTATTCTTGTCATCTTATTGGATGACCATATTTTGTCCCACTCCATGCCTACCTAAGAAGTTCCCATGTTTTCCACCTTGGACCTGCCTTACCTAGTGGGTTTGCTCTATAAAAATCTCTAGAAAAGACAGGTACCTGTGCAACTCACTCAGGTCCCCCTTCTTTCCTCTCTTGGACAGAAGCTTTCCTTCCCTGAAGAAATATATTCTACTCTTTAAAAAAAAGAGTCTGCCAAAGTTATTTCTGAAAGCTAGCATTACCCTGTTCTCAAAACCAGATAAGGATCCAACAAAAAGTCTATCCTTTATGAATATATGTGCAAAAATCTTCAACAAGATACTGGCAGAAAGAAAACAACGAATAATCAAAGAGATCATACATCATAACCAACACAGTTTCCTCCCAGGGATGCAAGGATGGTCCAACATACACAAACCAGTAAATGTAGCACATCACATAGACAGAAACAAGGGGGAATCACATGATCATCTCAATACTTGTAACAGAAGCCAACATCTTTTCACAATAAAAAAGAAACTTTTAGGAAAGTAAATAGAGAAGGACCTTATCTCAATTTGATAAAAAAGCCATTTATGGCAAATCTACTGCCAATATCATTTTCAGCAAGGAAAAGCTGAAAGCTTTCCCTCTAAAATCAGGAACAAAACAAGGAGGTCCACAATCTCCATACCTGTTCAATATAGTACTCAAAACCTTACCAGAGCAATCGAGAAAGAAAAAGAAATGAAAAAGATATATAAAGGAAAGGAAAAAGTCATACTATTCTTATTTATAGATGATAATACCCTTTACACAGAAGACCCAAAAAATTTCACCAAGTCTCCTAGAGTAAATACCCAATTCACCAATGTAGCAGAATACAAAATCAACATATTAAAATTAGTAGTGTTCCTATGCACCAATAATTAACAACAAAAATGAGGAAAAAATGCCTGGTGTGGTGGCACATGCCTCTAATCCCAGCACTTTGGAGGCTGAGGCAGGAGGATCACTGTGAGTTTGAGGCCTGTCTGGGCTACAGAGTGAGTTCAAGCCTAGCCTGAGCTGCATAGCAAAACCTTGTCTCAAAAAGGTAAAAAAAAAAAAAAAAAAAAAGGAAAAAATACCATTCACAATAACATCAAGAAAAATTAAATACTTAGGAATTAACCTAGCCAAAGAAGTACAAGACCTCTACAATGAAAACTACAGTACTCTTTAAGAAAAGAAGACTGAAAACATCAGAAAATGGAAAGATAGCCCCTGTTCTGGATAGGTAGATCCAATATTGTCAAAATAATTATATTTCCAAAATGGATAAATAGAGCTAATGGAATCCCAATCAAAATACCAACAGTATTTCTTACAGAACTGGAGAAAACAATCCTCCTAAATGGAGCCAGGAGCGACCCAGGCCAGCAAAAGCAACCTTGGGTACCAAAAGCAAGCAGGAACCATCACAACCCCAAACCTGAAGTTACATCACAAAGCTACAGTGATAAAATCTCCATGGCATTGGCACAACACAGATTTGTGGATCGATGTAACAGACTAGAGGATGCAGAAACAACTCAAGGTAGTCAGCTATCTGATCTTTGACAGAGACACCAATAACGTACACTGGAGAAAAGACAGCCTCTTCAACTAATGGTGCTGGGGAAACTGGCATCCACATGCAGAGGATTGAAACTAGGTCAATATCTTCCACTATGCACTAAACTAAAGTCAAAATAGGCCAAAGATCTAAATGTCAAAACAGAAGCACTCTGTTGAAAGATAGAATACGTAAAACCTTTGGAGACATAGACACAGGCAAGGACTTTCTGAACAGAACCCCAGTTACACACAAAAAAGTACTGAGACTCAGTAGATGGGAGCCTATCAAAGTAAAAAGCTTCTGCACAGCAAAGAACCAATAGAGTGAAGAGATAACCAACCAACAGAATGGGAAAAAATGTTGCCAGATATTCCTCAGGTAGCATGTATAAAGAACTCAAAAATTAGATCACCCAAAGTAAAGACACAATAAAAAAAATTGGCAACTGAAATGCATAGACACTTCTAATAAGAAGTAAAAATGACTGATGAATATATGAAAAAAATTTCCAGCATCTCTGGCCACTAGAAAAATGCAAGATGAAACAATAGTGAGATTCCACCTTACTCCAGAAAGAGTGGCCATCACCAAGAGATCAAACAACAAATGTTGGTGAGGCTGTGACAAAAGGAACGCTTCTGTTTTGTTGGTGGAAAAGCAAACTAGTATAATCACTATGGAAATCAGCATGGAGATTCCTCAAAAAACTAAAACTGGAAATTCCATTTGACCCAGCTATTCCCCTGTAGGTATCTTACTGAAAGAGTTAAAGACATCGTGTTACAGTGCACATATATATCCATGTTTATAGCAGCACAATGCATAATAGTGAAATTTTGGAAGCACTGTGTATGTCCATTAACAGATGAATGGATAAGAAAAACAACCTCCCCCAAAAAACAGATGAATGGATAAGGAAAAGTTGGCATTTCTACATAATAGAGTATACTTTGCCATAAAAAATAAACTAAAGTCATTTCTAAGAAAAATGATGCACCTTGAGACCATATTAAGTGAAATAAGTTAGACACACAACTTAAATATGGCAAGGTGTCTCTTACATAAGAAACCCAAAATATAAATAAAGTACAAAATAAAGGACAGATAATAAAAATAAAGAGATAAGTCTTTCTCAGATGGAGGAAGATTAAGAGGTGAGAGGGTAATGTGGAGGGAAACAGGTTGAAAACAAGAATTAGGATGTGTCAGGTACAAGTACCACCTCCCCATGAGCACTGTAATCATTGCGTATTGGAAGCATGTGCTAATAAAAAATAAAACCTGAAAAATTCACAGCGATAATCTGCCATCTGTACACTAACATTTAAAAACCTGTTATCTTGGTAGGAAATAGGGAGAGAGATCTTCTGCAGATGGGAAGGGACTAAGAGACGGAGAGGGAGAGAGAAAAGGGGAAGGGGGTAAAAGACACTTGAGACACACTACATACACGGGCCAACGCCCTGCAAAGAACGTGATCAGTATGTATCCCAAACATGTACTGATAAAAAATTTGAATTGAAAAAATAAAAATAAAGTCTATTGTTGTGATTTCTTATTAAACTATAGAAATTCTCAGATATTTTGCCTTCTTAGCAAACACTGCTTGATTACATTATATAGAGAGGCCAGGCATGGTGACACATGCCTGTAATCTCAGCCCTCAGAAGGCTGAGGCAGCAGGATCACTACAAGTTCAAAGCCAGCCTGTGCTACATAGTGAGTTCAAGGTCAGCCTGAACCACATACCAAGACCTTGTCTCAAAAACCAAAAGAAAATAAAAGAAAGGAAGGGAAAAAGTACATTATAGAGAGAAAAATATACAACATGGTAAAAGACATTTTAAATTGATATGTTTCATGTTGTTTATTACATGAGTATATATAAAAGTTATTGAAAATCTTAGTTGATACTGACCTGCATACTGCCTCTTGCTTCCAAGGTCAATTATACTATTCTCCTCTCCTTTGTCAAGAAACTGGATTTCCTTCTCATGCAAAAGCTGCGCAATCCTGACCTGTTGCTGTTTGACCCGGGTCTCCAGCAGGCGCACCTGTGCTCTGAGCCGTGCCTCCTCCTGGAAACACTCCTCCACATCCTGCAAAACCATATGCATCTCATTGTCATAGAAAACATATGCTGCTCATAATTTGGATAAATTAGTTATTTAATTTTCTCTCCCACTCCCATTAAGAATATTATTCCAGCTTAAATGCCACCACAGTCTGAGGAATATCAACTATTCAACATGGAGGCAGAGGTCCATAAGCTGGAACTGATGTTCTAGAAAGCCAACTCTGGTCTCTATTACATTCAATGTAGAGTGGAATACGAAATCAGGATTAATCGTCCTGATTCAACTGACAAGAAAAATCCAGTTGTGCTCTTGCAGGAATTGTCAGTGATAAAGTCAAAATAGCACACTTTTTTTTTTCAATTTTATTTTA
>PVLD010021986.1:15392-30364 GCA_004027595.1 Dinomys branickii
AAACATTAAAGGAAATACCAAATTATAGAGAAGATAGTAGGGAATTTGCACTGGATGCTGTATAATATAAAGTTATCTTCACTTCTGTTAATACAAAAACGATTGAGGAAATACAGAATTATAGAGAACATAGAAGGGAATTAGCTCTGGATGCTGTCCTACATAATGTTACCTTCACCTTTGTTACTCAGTTACACAGGTGATGCCCATTTGATCATTCAATTTTTCTCCTCCCTCATCTCTGTTGCCCTACCACTCAATCAGTCATCTTCCCTGTGATAATAACTGTACTCCTGGGTTTATCTATATTCTTGGACTCTCGCCTTGGGAAGAGATATAGCTGCCTCAGACTATACTATAACACACATGGGTGTATACAAACTGCCATGGTTGGAGGTGGGAAAGCACATATGCTCACAGCTGACCGCCCGGCTCCACCCTGTCGTGGTGCTATGGGTGGGGGCGGGTCCAGTCCATGAGGTGTCCTGAGCAGGGCCCTCAGCGGAGCAGCCACTGGGCCCACTGTGGAGCAGCAGCAGAGCAGCCGCGGGGCCCACAGCAGAGCAGCCGCGGGGCATGTGTCCCCATCGTGGCGCCCTCTGTGACCTTTTTGGCTCTGTCCCATTGCCTTGATGCCAGAGGCCCTTCTCCTCCCACCTCCTCCTGTTCTCCAGTACTACCATTCCCCACCCCTTGCAGCTGGGCAATGGGTCTCTGAAGCTGAAGCTGCGAATGCCGAAACGAGGGCGTGGGCCAAGGGTGTGCTTGGAGCCGTGACCTCCTCCCTCTCCGTCTTGTCTCCCTCTGACTGCGCCATGGCAGATGTGTGATCCCCTCCTCCAGAGGAGGTTTTGCTTAGACTTTCCGAGGGTTTCAGTTCCCATTTTAGATCCTTCTTGAGTTCAGGATATCCACCTCTTTCCTTTCTGTCCTTCACATGTTGCTATATTGCTATGTCTGAGTGGCATTCCTCCGGGAGGTTCTCTCTCTGCTGCCTACCTGGTCATCATGGGTTCATACAAGGTTCATGTATGCAAAGAGTATGGAGACACTCTTGTTGCTTGTATTAGTAGTTTGGGGTGAGTCCTGAAGCCTGTGGACTCGTCCCATTGCTGTCAGGAACAGGTAGTGATTGCACAGGCTGCCAAGGCTCAAGGTGCTCACAGAGAGCGTTCAGGGTGGGAGCTGAAGCCCAGTAACTCAGTTCATGCTTCTTGCTTGATGTTGGAGTGAGAAGGGCATGGGGCCGTGTGATCCACCTCCATCTGCAGCTCTCTCTTGCTGTTGTGCTCCAGTTCCCGTTTGTTCCTTGGCTGGATCCCTGGGAGTTGCTGTGGCTCTGATGTCACTGCCGATGCACCCCGCTGCTCCCCACTGGCAGCCGCCCACACAGTGGAGAGGCAGGAGGCCACAGCCTCGAGGCAGGCATAGAGCTGGGTGTGGTGGGATGTGTACTGTCTGCTCGGGCTCCACCTTGCCTCCAGGTGCTGATTAGGAAGGTTGCTGCAGGGTGGGGACTCTGCTTCAGTGGCTGTTGCAACCTCTCATCCTCACACTGGATTTGACAACAGTTCCCAACCACCATTGCCTCTCCTCCTGGCTGCGCCCTCTCCTCTCCAGACCTGGACCAGCTCTTGGAACTCCGCTCTCCCCTGGCCGAGTCGGGAGGCTTCCATGAGCGTGGGTCTCCGAAGCTGAAGCTGTGATTGCTGGAACGAGGGCTTGGGCCAAGAGTGTGTTTGAAGCAGTGGCTTCCTCTTTCTCCATCTCTTCTCCCTCCAACTGTGCCGCGGTGGCCCTCCGATCCTTTCCTCCAGGAGAGGTTTTCTTGGTCTTTCCTAGGGCTTCAGTTCCCATTTCAGATCCTTCTTGGGTTCAAGGTACACACCTCTCCTTTCTGTCTTCATATTGCTATATTCCATTGTCTGGGTGGTAATCCTCTGGGAGGTTCTCTCTCTGACAATAGCAGACTTTGTATGCATGTTTTAAACCCATTGCCACTGAGCAGAAAGAGACTAGAAAGTGCATTCAGACTACTTTGAATAAGACTATGGCCATGATGCAGGAATTATAAAAGCAAACCGATATGGAGCTGTGGCCGCCAACTGAAGAAGGAAAAACTGGCAGAGCAGTTGAACCTCACATGACACACCTAGGAAGCTAATGCTTAAGTTTTTAAAAATTTTTGACCAATTTTACATACTTATATCTGATAATCTGAACAACTACTTTGAAGACAAGAATATGTAATATAAGAACCATTGTTCAGTTCCTATCATCTTGTTTTTTGAAATTATGTATAGCTTTTAATAATTTCTATTATTTTTTATTCTCTTTAAAATAAAAATATCTGAATAAAAAAGAAAGAAAATTGCAGAAACAAACTCTAATGAATAAGAGATTAATTCCAGAGGAATACAGGGAGATGTCTTGTTAACAGTGCACGAGTAGAGGTGGGGAGTGGTCAAGGAGGATGAGGAGATTTGGCTTGAGTGACAGGGGAGTGATGCTTTTCACAAGAGAAGGATTAAGAAGGGCAGATATTGTATTAATAAAAGTCAGCCAAATATACTTAGTTTTGAATTTTAGGTCAGGAAATTCCCTAATATTAATTTGCATCTGTTTTACTTTTTTGTATTGTTGGGATAATAGATGTTCTTGCCCATTATTAAAAAAAAGAACATTATTCCAACAATAAAGTGTTTTGAAAAGTTCTAATACTATTTGTCGTTTGAAGAATAAGAAGTCATAGCTCATGCTAAAGCTTCTGAACTACAGAACTATAAGAGTGTATTATATAATAATCAGAATGAGTCTGCTAGGAGCCTTCATTCCCATAGCCATACATAGGCAGGAGTGAGTTCCATTCAGATAGAAAGACTCCTTCGTGAATACTTGTGGGCGAAGGAGTCAGGTTTCCAACCAGATGGAGAGCTAAGTTCCCTGTCCCTACAGGATGCCACCTCTGCCTTTCACAGTGATGTGCTTGCATAAGTTTGTAGTATCATTAATACGTCAACCCCTGAAATCCATGAGGCTTTTGAATGACTCAGTAAAATATGCTTTTAAAATGATTTAATGCTTCTCATTAGATGGCATGTGGTTATCTTTATGCTGATTTAGATGCTCACATCCCCTAGTACCTCACTCATCTACCTGTTGCTGGCAATTCTACTATTATTTTAACTATTATTTCCTAATAATACATATAACAGTATATATAATATATATTATATATCTATAAGAATAGTATATATAATATATCTTCCTAATAATATAGGAAATATTATAGGAATTATTATATATTTCCAATATATATAATATATATTTCCTAATAATATATAATAATATATGTAAAACTTCCTGCTCCCATCATTAATTACAACCTTGCATATTCATTCTATAAATAAATTTGAGGACCTGCTGCATTCTAGGCACTCTGCTATACCACCATAATAGGCCAATTAGATACATTATTTTGGATGAAAGAGATTGTACTGCTTCCCTATAAAAGGCTTTTAATATACTTCAAGAGAAACAGATTAGTATAACACCTTTGGTCATGTCCAGATACAGACTTATCAAAGGGCTAAATCTTACCTTAAGCAAATTCAATAGCTTTCAAAATATCTCAGACTTACGCTGTATTCAAAGTACAGATTTAAGGACAGGCATTCAAGCTCAGAACTGAAAGTCATAGAGCAATAAGCAGTGATAAAAGCCTGTCTCTCTCATCTCTAGCTCAAGTGACTGACTCTGCCATTTATCTGTGATTATTTCCTACTTGTTCTTGGTACCCTTGTTATGGTTTGTGTCTAGGTGTCCCCCAAAGCCTCACGCAGTCTTCGATGGCTGAATTCAGAAGGTGGCTGAATCCAGGGTGTGATGCTGGGATTGAGGGCGTGTGATCATTAAATAAGCCCACTGACTGGCTTGGCACCGCCCTAATCCCAGTAGTCTGGACAATATAAAAGGGGCAGAAAGATACTATTGAGGCCCTATTCCTTTTGCTACCTTGTGGGCACCATGAACTGTTCTCTGTGATGCCCCTATGCCAAGCCACCCTGCCTTGGAGCCAGCTGATTATGGAATGAAACCTCTGCAGACTGTGAGCCAAATAAAACTTCTCTCTAACTCTGGGTGTTGGGTATTTTGGCTCAGCAATGAGAGAAAAGTAACTAAGACAACTGTCTTATCACACTTTGATTTATCCTATATGAGAGTGATTTGCTTAGCTCCTTGAGTCATACAGGATAAAAAGTGAAGAATATTTTATGGTGCCTGAACTCTGTGTGTTTAACAGCAGTAGAAAACTGTTAAATATAATTCACAAATGCAATTTTAAAATGATTGATGGGATTACTATACAAGCCAAGTATGCCCAGTCTTGCAGTTGCATGTATGGTTATTTATTTGGTTTTTTTGGGGGGGAGGTTGGATTTTTTTTTTTTTTTTGTCTTTTTGAGACAGGGTTTCACTATGCAGTTCAGGCTGGCCTTGAGCTCACTTATGTAGTGTAGGCTGGTCTTGAACTTGCAACGATCCTCCTGCCTCAGCCTCCTGAGTGCTAGGATTACAGGCATGTGCCACCATGCCCAGTGTACGGATTATTTAAATTTTATGACTTTTTCTTTTTCCAGAACTTTGAGTGAATGGATATATTATTCTTTTTTGGAGGAAGACACAAGTTCACTGTAATTACTTTTAAAGAATCTGTGTAAACTGGGCGTGATATCAATGAACATCTGTGGTACTAGTTACTGAGAAAGCTGAGGCAGTAGGATAGCAAGTTGAAGTCTAGCCTGGGCAATTTAGTGACTTTGTAAGACCCTGTCTCAAAATTTATAAAGTATAAAAAAGGCTAGGTAGGGAGCTAGCTCACTGCAAAGTCTCTGGGTTCTATCTCCAATACCACACCCCCATCCAAAAAAGAAAAGGAAGGAGAAGGAGGAGAGGTGAGGAGGAAGAGAAAAAGAAGAAGGGAAAAAGGGGGAGGAGGAAGAGGAAAAAGCCGGATAGTCTATCCTGATAGTGTTAATATTAGAAAGTGCAAGGTCAATTCTAATTACTAAGTTCCTAATATTATGTAAAAAAAGGAAATAATCCAGCAAATTAAAAAATACTTGTTGTGAATGTGGGTTTTTTTAGTAAAAACATTCTTTTTAACATTTTCTCAGTGTTTCTGTGTGCCAGGTACTCCCACAAAACTTTTTCATTTCCCCAATTTTTAGTTGATATTTTTCAGTGACAAGCAGCTACAAGGTTTCTGAAACATAAAAGAAAATCCAGCTCAAAGCGGCATTTCGTGCACCAGCTTACCCAGCTTCCCGCGAATGTTGTCAGAACAGCGGCAACAAGGATGAAACCAAGTGTCTTTGCCATTTTCCTTACTGAAAGAACTGCAAAAACAAAGAAACAATTTTTAAACTATTTTTCTCCTTGTACAGGAGGTTGACAGGGCCTTCCAAATGCTAGACAAGTGCTGCACCACTGAGCCATGTCCCCAGCGTAGAATTTTGTCAGCATATCAGCTTTGAATTTCCATGAAGCCAGAGCTGGGTTTAGACTCAAGTAGCTCCAGGAGGTCACCTATAAAACTATCACAGTTTAAAAGGAGCATGGTTTTGGCAACACCTTGATTGTGGATTTAATTCTCCACAACCGTGAATCAATAAGTATCTGTCTTACTCACCTGTTGTGGTAATTTGTTATAGCAGCCTAAGAAATAATATATATATACACACAGGATAACAGAGAGTCGTACTACCAATTTCTATTGCTTTATTGAAAAGAACAGTTAATGTTTAATTATTTGATCAATCTTAAATGTCTACATTTGTTAAACTGAGTAAGCAATTTGAAGATAATATGTAATATAATATCTATTGTTAATTTTTTAAACTATGAAAACAAAACTTTGTCTCTCCTAGCTTCTACTAAACCTTGATAAAGTGCACTGGCTTGTCTTCTCTCTGTATGGCTCTGTGACTAAATTTCCCTTCTTATATAAATTGTTGGATTAAGTTTTACTTTAATCCGGTACAGTTGCATTTGGTGACATTTGTTGGTTACATTTACAAAGATTCTCTTTGCAAATAAGATTGCATTTGCAGGTAACAGGAGTTAGGACATATCTTGGGTGATCACAATTAAACCCAGTAAGGTATTCAAAGTATTTGTTGAATGGATAAGAAGAAAATTTGCAAACCTAAAACAGAATTTTAGCGCTTCCTAGTTTCTTCTGATTTTTATAGTTGCTTGTTAGAGATGAAGTTCTTCTGTGGCTGTTGAATTTGTTGGATGTCCCTAATCAGATGCCCGCTATCTTTTCTACTCTCTCAGCAATAACTAAGAAAAAAAATTTTCATGATTTTCAGAGAAGACATTTCAGTGTGTGATAGTTTATTTTGTTTGTAAAAGAGATTTATATTAATAAAATACAAAAAGAAGTAACTAAAAAACTCAATACCTAAGATATTCAAAGTTCAGTTATCTCAGTAGGATAAGGTCATTATCATCACTCTCTCATAATGAATTATTAACTTAACCAATGCTTTCAGTTGGCAATAAATATATTTATTAAGCAAAATTATTACAGATATGTTATTCTTTTAAAAACCTCAGTTTATACCCTTCTAGCCTTTAATTATTTAATTTCAAAATTTGTCCTAAAGCTCAAATAGTAATAAGTAGAAAGAAAAAGAAAAGAAAACCTCCCCTGCCTCTGCATAATGGAGAGTTCTTAAACATGTAATCAATTACAATTATAATCATATAATTACAAAATTCTTTAATGTTATAGAAAATAAGGAACAAGAATGACAGTTTCATTATAAACAAGTAGAAAATTAAGATGGAAAAGAAAAATATTTTTATAGGGTATATAAAAATATTTTAAAACTAGAAAGCATTATGGATGGATGAGGTACTGAGTGGTTAGGGCTGTGGATGGCTAGAAATAGGAAGGATCATCCTTTGAGGCTGGAACACACCATCGAACACAATTAACAGGAAAGAAGTAAGATCACCCAGCTGACCATCATCATCACTTGGAATTACGAGGCTCAGAGAAGGAGAAACTATTAGCTTAAAGAATAAAATAGACTTCCACTAAGTATAGTCACATTTATCTAGGAGATCAGTATAAAAATATGATACAAATACTATTTATTTATGACTCCAATTCAAATTGATGGAAAAGAACTGATATATTTAACAGACTGTTGATTGGGCATTTCCTCAGATGAAAGGAGTGGCTAAGAACGAGCAGTAAACATAGTATCTTTTTTTCTTGAGATAACAGTGGATTATTATCTTAATTAATTTCTAACTGTCAAAGTAGAGTCTTAGGAGTCAAGGATCAAGTCATGAAATGTGTGTGCTTTCCAGGCTTTGTTTTAATGCTATGGAAAGATAAGAATTACTTCTTATATTTCATCAAGTTTTATGCATTTATGGAATCACCTTCATTGTTTTCCAATGAATAAATTATCTTAAAAGTGTAGGGAGCTTAAAATTTTTTATCCAGTGGGTGTCTGGCTCTTAAATAAGTAAAAGTATGTTTTTAAAGTGCTCATCTCTATATAACATAAAATTCTACATATATATACATATACATATATATATATCACTAATTACATAACATTATATAAGATACTGTGTAACATGTATAAATATTATTAGCATTATATTTTATAACAAATAAAAATCCAGTGACGTGAAAACCTTAAAAAGCTAAGTACCTTTGATCCCCAAATAGGTGAAATCAAGAAAAACAATTGTGAAATGAAAATTATGATAAAGTCCTTTCATTGCTCATTCTGTTGAAACTGCAGGTTCTATCACTTACCTCAAACTCCCATCCCGCTCATTCAAAACATAAAGAGAATGGAAAAAAGATGTAATTCTAAATCTATTTTCCAAGTTGCAAGTCTCCCTGCTAACCAACCTGATGCTTTCATAAGGCAATGGTTATTTCTTGAGTTACGATTACCATCATCCTTGTGTGATAAATTAGCATTATCACATTCATGACAACCCCAGAGACATTAAACAACTTGCCCAAAGTCAGAAATGAGAGACACACCTCAGGCTTGGTCCAGACACAGCCTCTGGGGTTCTCCAACTGCATTCAGAACTTGTGCTGTTGGTTGTTTGGGGTTTTTCCCTCCATTATTTGATTATAAATAGAGACAATGTTGACTCTGGCTTTACTCCAGGAACAAAATGAAGAAATAGGTTTAACTGGAAGGAACATTTTAAAACAGAAAGGAAAAAGACATAAGGACAAATCTCAATACTATATTTTCATTTATCCCTATTTGTATGAGTTTTTATAAAATACTCAATGATATATACTTATTATTATTTCTCTTTTTAATGAGCTTATCCAGAGAATTTCTGTACCTTAATTTCAGTAATGCTCACCTGAAGAGTAAATAAATCAAAGTTCATCTGAAGTTTTGTTTTATAAGTAGTAAATAAAGATGTGAATTAAAGTATAATTTCAACTAAAACATGAAAAGGGGCCAAATTTTTACTTAGTTATAAAAATGTGGCAGGGTAATAACTGCCAGGAGGAAATGTTCAGTTTATTTAATCTTTAAGAAAAATGAAAGTATTCCCTGAGGTGCAAAATTGTGCTATTTACCTATACACATCAATTATACTCTGTGCAAGTTGTTACTTCTCTTTTAAAAATTTCTAGAGGGTTTTCTAATGTGTACCAAGTGTCTTGTTAGCACTACTAATCATCTAGCATAATAGCTTTGGACTAGAAATCAGATGTACTGTTTCTTTCTCTGTTCTGATAGAATTCAAATAGTTTTTTGCTATTTGTTCTGCAGCCTCTGTTAATTAACTCAGATTCTAGTAAAATTTGGGCTGTTTTCCTGTTTCTTATTGGACTTGAGTATTGCCAGTGTTTGGTCTTCCTGGTAAATATTTACTTACCATTTGCTCAGAATCTTTGAAGGTTATCAGGAAAAAGGTAGTTCTGATGACTTCCCAGGAGGAAAAAGAAATAAATCAGGCTGAAGTGATTTACATACACACACGGGGAAAATAGAAATTATACATTCATAATGATAGCATGCGGTGCCCCTTGGCTTTCCCTGCCGCTGACGAATTCAACTTGTTGACATTAAATGTCAAAAAGAAAACATAGGATCACTTGTATTTGGTAAATGTGCTAATTCCCTCTGTGGTAAAATGAAATGTTTTTAAATATAAGCCTACTTTAATTCTGCCTGCACCTTTTTACTTTCTCCATTCAAACAACTGATAAGCCATGTTTTCACTTCCTCGGAGAAGGGATGTCCTGGTTACTTTTCTCTCATTGCTGATACAAAATACCCAACACACAAAATGAAGGAAGGAAAGGTTTATTTAGCTTACAGTTCGTGGAGGTTTCAGTCCATACTTGGCTGGCTCAGAGGCAGAGCGGCACATAGCAGAGGGCAAATGTTCCTTGCAGCAGAGCAGGAAAAACAACCAGCAAAAGGGAGGAATGGCTACAAGCAGCCTCTTTCCTTCCCCTACATTGTAAACAGGCTCCCCCCACCCAGGGGCCTGTAGCTCTCACACAGTCTCCATGCCCTCCTCTTCCACAGGCTCAGGATGTGTGCAAAGTAAGCACCCAGCTTCCTGCTGAGTCACTCAGCCAAACCTCTGGACCCCCCAAGTTGACACAGTGTATCAGCCATAACAAGGGATAATAATAATAATGATAGCTATCACCTGAGCTGCACTTATGTGCTAGATACAGTAATATTCTTTCCTTTGGTCCTGGAAGCTTCCAGAGTCTATAACTGAGCAACATTTCCCAGCCACAACGGTAGTTATAGTCGGCCACAGGAGCCCTATAAGAAAGTGCCATTACCATCACCATTTCACAGATGAAGAAACCAAGGCATTTGTGACCTGCCCAAGATCACATAGCTAGCAAGAGTCAGAGCCAGAATTCAAAGTCAACCTGGCCCAGAATCTGTGCTCTTTACTAAAATAATAGATCAAACTGTCAGTTAATGACTTGCGAGGATCATTGCCTTGCGAGAAACCTGGAAAGAGCTGATAAAAATAGCAAGGGCAAAATCTTGGGTCAGTGTTCTAAGGAAACATGCCAAAAGCTGAAACCGCAGGGAGTAACAGTACTCCCTCTGTCCCCGATGCTGAAACCGCAGGGAGTAACAGTACTCCTTCTTTCTGTGTTGCTGATTCTTATGGTGAAAGAGTTGCCAACAGGAGGGGTCAGAGTGTGTGTACAGCTCAGTTGTAAAGTGCATGGCTAGCGTATGGAAGGCCCTGGCTGCAATCACAGCACTGAAAAAGGAAGAGTGAGACAGAAAGGCAAAGAGAGTTCAAGGAAAAGAGGGAAGGAGAGAAAAAGAAAGAAGGTCAAAATTGTGGCTTTTCATAGTTGTATCAAAGCTGCTAAATGGGAATGAGACCTAGATCACTGGCTGAAAAAAAGTAGGAGAAAGAAATTATATAAGAGGAACAGATTGGATCTAGTGTTTGAGGTGAAGGCCAGGAATGGAAGGGTCAGGATGCATACTCTGAGGCACTTTTTCTAAAAAGGGGGTTTACTAAACAGAAGTTTGTGGCTGTTTAGGCTCACATTTCATATCAGCTTGCCTAGAAGCTAGAGTGTATGTACTTGGTCTGAGCATGATTAGTCCCTGAGAACCGTCATGGCTTCTATCTGGATGTTCCCCTAAACCTCATGCACTCACAGGTGGAATTTGGGAGAGGTGACCGGGTCACAGGCGTGTGATACTGGATCAGTCAGACTTACCGCTGGGTATCATGTTGGGAGGTGAAGTCTGGAGGAAAGAGGTGGGTTCCTGTGGGTGTGGCCTGGAAGAATATGTACATACATATACCTCCTCCTCTGCTTCCAGCCTGCCATCTCATAAACTGCTTCTGCCATGCCCCTCTGGTTTGGAGCCAGCCGACTATGGACTGAAACCTCTACAAACTATGAGCCAAAGTAACCCTCTCCTCTTTTAATTTGAGAGTGTCAGGTATTTTGTCCCAGCAATAAGAAAATAACTAAGATGAGAACTGACTCAACAGTTTGCTTCCTAATTTAGAAAAAGAGAATCACCTTGTGAAGTACCTAGGTATTTTGAACAAAAGTCTTCCTCATGGTGGGCAAAGACATCCTAGGTAGCAATTTATTTATTTATTTATTTATTTATTTATTTATTTATTAGCACTGGGAATTGAACTCATAGGTAGCAAATTTAAAAGTAGGAACTTTGGAGAAACAAAGAACATAACATGATTGAGGATGCTGGATAATCTTGGAAGCTCTTTTTTAGATGTTAGTAGATATACTTTTTCTTCTTTTTCCATTGGACAAAAAGTTCAATTTAAGCAACGTCAGGTCACTCTGGCTCCCTGATAGAGCACTGGCACATTCTTTGCTTCTTTTTCTGGAAGACTGGCTTCAGAGAACTCTTTAATGCTTACAGCAGACCTAGGACAGCTGTCAGCTGAACCCCGTGGGCCCAGGCTCATGCCTGTCGGAGTGGATACCCACCCATCACACGAACGTGACCCAATCCCAGGAGGAAAGTTTAATTTCATGTCTTTCCATATCCCGTCTATTTACACCTGTAGCAGTGGCCGTGTCTGCTCCAGCCCCATCATCAGCTAGACTCAGGTCACCGACTCGCTCCGCTAGTATCACTACCAGCAAATATTTCTGGTTACCCTTTCCCACAAGGGGGGATGCATCTTTTATGGGCTTATAAAACATCTGCCTGGTATCAAGTAATTATGTTTTAAACTTAAATTGCATCATTCATTAAAATATTTAGAATGGCGCTTATTTAACTATCAGGGAAAGGGGTTCCTAAATCTAATCTTCATTCCAGGCAACTAACAGACCCTTCAACTCTTCTGAAAATGTTAGTTTGGCTGTCAGGCAGACTACTTAAAAACACAAATTTCCATAGCAGAGGTGTGAGAAATTACTTTAAAGAAGCATTTTTAAATCACTAAGACTAAACCAGGGGCTGGGGATATAGCTCAGTGGAATAAGTGCTTGCCTGGCAAGCACAAAGTCCTGAGTTCAATCTCCAGTACCGCAAAAAAAAACAACAAAAAAAAAAGCAAAAAAAAAAAAAAACCACACTAAGACTAAACCAGTTTTACTAGCAAATCCCTCCATTCCTGTGGTCTATGTTACTACAGAGGGGAAGCTTTCTAAGTGGAACACGTTTGCAGTCCATAATGATCACATTCCCTGTGGGGAGTTGCATGTGTATAAATTTCCTTCTTTACTTTTTCTTTTGCCTGAGTAAACTTTATTTTTTATTTTTATTTACTTGCCTATTTGGATTTTTGAGGCAGGGTCTTGCTATGTAGTTTAGGCTGGCTTTAAACTCATTTGAATTCTTTTCTTATCCCCTTTTCCTCCCTCCCCCCCCTCCATTTTTTGTTGCCTTTCCTTTTGCAAAAACATCTCTCTCCCTGTTTCCTATTCTCTATCTTTTATTTTACTCTTTACTTATATGCACCTTGAGTTTCTCATAAAAGAGAAACAATATGATGATATTTAAGCTCAAATTTATTTCCTTTACATTATGGTCTCAAGGTATATCTATTTTCCTACAATAACTTCTTTATCCTTCTTTATGGCAGAGTAGTACTCCACTATGTATAAATGCCATACTTTCTTTAGCCACTCATCTGTTGATGGATGTACAGGCCACTTCTGAGATTTAGCTATTATGATTTGTACTGCTATAGATGTGGGCATGAGTGTATCACTGTCTTTAACTCTTTCTGGAAGATACCTAGATGAGGAAAAATTGTGAAACAGATTAAGGTGCAGCAAAGCAGCAGTCAAGACACTAAATAGGGAATGCTACCTTCAATTCTTCTAGCATGGGATCTTCAGAAGATCAAGCTGAGCCCGGCAATGGACACAAGTCTTCTGGCAGAGAGAAAGTAGGTTTTTGATTGGATGTCTCAGGGCTGGCATTAAAAGGGGGCTATAAAAGATAGTGGTCATCAACTTTGTGGCTGCTGTGAGCCTCTTCACCCGCCTGCCCTGTTCTGCATGGTGCATCTTTCCTACTTTCGCTGGCCCACCCTCACTTTGCTGTTGGCAGCTGCTGGAGCTGGTTATTGGTCATGTGTGTAAGGGCAGGACAGAGCCAGAGGCCTCAAGCCGTCAGGCTACCTGGGTATTGAAAAAGGTGCTCTACCTGGACAAGGACAGTCCTTAGTTGCTAAGCAACATTGCCTCTCCTGATACTAACTTTGCAAGAGTATAAAATACACGGCTTTGGTGAAGCCAGTCATCCTCCTGTCAGGTAAGAGGTGACTCCACCCGACTCAGCTCTTGTCTTTTGCTTTATTTTTCTCATACCCACTGCTGTTTCTCTCTGGGGTACAACAAGAGACCAATGAGGTTATCTATACCCTTTAGAGCATTTTTTCTTCTTGGACAGATGTTTTGCGCTTTTCTTTTCTTTTCTTACTATTTCTGTTGGCTTGAATAAACACCCTTTTTTACTATTTATTTATTTTTGGTTTTCTAAGACAGGGTTTCACTATGTACTGCAGGCTGGCCTTGAACTCACTATGTAGCCCAGGCTACAGTGATCCTCCTGTGTCAGCCTCCCAAATGCTGGGATTATAGATATGGACCTTTAGTAAACTTTAAACTTTCACTTTTATTGACTGTTCCACCCAGTTCTTCAAACAGGACAGCAAAGAGCCTGGGAAGGTTTGCCTGGTCACTCGATACCTGATAGCAGCTGGATCAAATGGAATTTTTATTTTTGATTTTTTTGAAGAATTTCCATACAGATTTTCTTAGTGTTTGTACTAGTTTACATTCCCACCAACAATGGAGAAGTTTTCTACTTCCCTACAGTCTTGCTAGCATTTATTATTACTTAATATTTTAGTGATAGCCATTCTTTCTGGAGTAAAATGGAATCTCAGTGTTGTTTTAATTTGCATTTCTCTAATGGCCAAAAATGTTGAACATTTTTCATGTGTTTACTGGCCCTTTGTACTACTTTTGTTTTGGAGACAGGATCTTACTGTGTAGTTTCAGGTGGCCTTTAGCACACCACGTAGCCTAGCCTTGCTTTGAACACTTGGCAATCCTCATTGCAGCTGGGATTATAGATGTGTGCCAGAGGCCTGGCTGTGCTTCATCTGAGAAGTGTCTATTCATTTTAGTTGACTATTTTTTGACTAGGTCTTTTATTTAGGGGAGGTCTAATTTTATGGCATTCTCTACATAGTCTAGATAGTAGCCCTTTGTCACAGGAATAGTTGACAAGGTTTTTTCCCGTCCTGTAGGTTGTCTCTGTATACTGTTCAATGTATGCTTTGCTGTGCATAAGGTTTGAATTTAATGTGATCCTATTTATTGATCCTTGGTACCATTTCTGGTGCAATTAGTGTTCTGTACAGAAAGTCCTTACCTATGCCTATGACTTAGAGAGTTTTATCTATGTTTTTTCTTCCAGAGGATTAAGTTTTCCTGTTTTAACATTTAGATATTTGATCCATTTTGATTTTAGTTTGGTACATGGTGAGAGATATGGTTCTATATTCAATCTTTTGCATATGGATAGCCAGTTTCCCAGTGCCACTTATTAAAGAATATATCTTTCCTGCAGTATATGTTTCTGGCCAAATACAGTAGTTGATGTGCATGGGGTTGTTTCTGGACCCTCTCTTCTGTTCCACTGATTCTCATGTCTATTTATTTATTTATTTATTTTTATTTTAGAAACATAAAAGTACAAAAACATATTGACAAACAGACACCCATTATCATAGAAAATAGTACAATCACAACTAATCTATAGACAAGGTGATATGGTCTCAACAGTAGTTGTTGCTTTATCCATTGATATCTTCGAATTGTAGTTGTATGGACCCATATACAGACATGCAAATTTAGTCAGACAGTTGATCCTCTCAACAACAGAAAA
>PVLD010021987.1:0-30263 GCA_004027595.1 Dinomys branickii
CGAAGATATCAATGGATAAAGCAACAACTACTGTTGAGACCATATCACCTTGTCTATAGATTAGTTGTGATTGTACTATTTTCTATGATGATGGGTGTCTGTTTGTCAATATGTTTTTGTACTTTTATGTTTCTAAAATAAAAAAAAAATAAAAATAAAAATAAAATAAAATAAAATAAAAAAATCAAAAAAAAGAAAGAAAAGCAATAGGTCAAAGGAATACATAGAAATAAATTATAAAGAAATACATAACAAACTGATAATAGTGACTAATTTCAAGCATGGGATTATGAAGCAGTTTCATTTCATGCATTGTGTCCTCATGTAATACAAATTTTACAAAAGCATGAATTATTTTTATAACCAGAAAGAAGTAAGTTTGATTTAGTTTTGTGAATACAAGAACTATAAAAAACATTATCAAAATAAGTACTGTTAACCCTATCATGACAGAAACTCAGATTTCACTGATCTATAAAGTGCAGCCAGAGGCGCTTAAACACTGAAACAGCTCTGCAGAGGAAAATATGCTCCATCTTTGCCAGATAGTTAGGGCTCGTCATAAAACATCCTGGGCAGGGAAACCTTCCAAAACTTAATCATAAACTCCAAACTTCCCACCCAAGAAATATTCTTCCGTGTAAAACAGAATCTGACTTGAGAAGAGCCACACATGGAAAACTGTCTTCAAACATAAGTTTAAATTATTTTCCTTCTGTGCCTGCTTTTGTGGGAAGCATTTGATTACTTTCTTAGTTCTAATAAATTGCCAGTAAGTAATTAGAGGAATCCACTGTTTTCAAAGCAAGGTCAATTTGGGGCAGTCCTGCAACAACTAATGCATCGAAGATCTGAAACTATACTACGTCAAAGTCAATCTTTGCCATGTTTATACATCTAACACGTGCATCTGGCCAGCTGAACAATTTCAGCACAGGGAAATTTTTCTTTCCGAACCTCCAGGGCAACAGCTGGCTTCCAAAGAGAAAATTTCATTATTCTGTGGTATGCATTCAACTACAGATCCTGCTTTGCTCGTAAACTTGTCATTTTGAGTCTGGGTTCTATATCTGTGGCTGAAATACAGGGGCAGTGAATCTGCACACTGAGCACCCAGAGTGGAAAGGCATCCTTTCATTTGCTCTGACTCCCCGTCCAATCAGCACCAGTGACCTCCTGAGCCTGTCTGAGGGACACAACACACAAATAAGAGGATCAATTAGCTCTGCAGTCCTTTGCAGTCTTAAATTCTCAGTCAGTTCACCGTCCAATTCATATCTATTCCTGGATATGTAACTTTTCTGTTCCAGAACACATTGCCATTTCATTGTTTCAATCCAAAATGGAATTGCCTGGGTTATGTTTTATCGATTTGCAAAATGTCTCTAATTCACTGCTATCCATTTTCACTCTTCTCCTGCCTACCAAACAGCTGTGCACTTTGCATTTTTCCATCATGCTATTCTCACGTCCCTATTACTTCCTGGCACTCTCAAAAGCAAACTAGTCTTTGCAGAGCCATCCATCCATTCAGTTGTTCACATACAAAGCTAGTGCAACCAAGTCTGAGAAAAATGTAAAATATAATTTTGTCAATGATTAAAGGAGACTTAGAACTCAAAAAGTCCACCTCCCCAGAGTGATATATTAGAGACAATTAACTCCTGTAATAAATACATGGTGACCTAATGGAGCACACTAAAGACTGCTGAAACCTAGGACTATTATCCAAAGAAGTATACAGGTCAGTAATGATGGCACTAAAAGAAGCACCTCATTGGCCTTGTATTATAATTACTTGGTACCATTTTTCTTCCTTCAACAGATAGCATTCTGGAGAGCAAGAACTATGGTACGTTTATTTTACATATAGCTCCTCATCTTATTTAATCAGGATTTTCCATCCTCAGTGTGTCTTCTGGCTGATGGTTGGCCTTGTGTAATAAGTAGTTGTTCAGTAATTTTATCACTTACAAACATAACAATGTCCAACAGAAGAACTGGTTCTTCTAGGTGACCAACATCTCTGAACAAGTCACCATTAAGGGATTTGGAGTTATCATATCTGAGCTTATTGGGTCACCAACAACATCTCCATAACATCATGCAATAATCTGTGAGCTGGTTAATATAAAGACTCACACAAAAATGCAAATTGCCAAGTTGTATGCACCTCACAGTTCAACTCTGTAAAATGCTTGCGCTGAAAAAAGGGCAAAAGTATACACTTACTAAAACAAAGATTTGCTTAATGAGAGAAAGCCTTTTTCTTCCGATGTCATTTTCTTCATTAATATTATCAGATTGTTTTAGAATTTTTTAAATCAAGTGAACATTAATATTTACATAGGTACCCCAGTTTTGACAAAAGACTGGCTCCTCGGAGTAACCAGAAGCAGCCTTCCCAGACAGTGAGCCCTGACAGCAGGTTTGCTTTTCCCATGTCCAGCGAGATTAAACTGGGAGCTGCTGAGATGACTTGTGGAAAACTGCAAGGAAAACAGGGCTGGGGAGAAGGCTCAGTCATCCTTCTGACCTTCCTGGAAGCTCCTGACAACCTGACTTCCGAAGGAGAGTGGATGCCCCTGGAAGATGCTACAGTAACTCACTCCCAGGGTGGTGTGGGACAATGAGTACAGCAGGAACCTGAACGCTCGAGGAGCAGGTGAGAGCCGCAGGCCATGCCTGATGGGAAACATTCAGGTGAGCAAGAAAAGGAAAAGGCCGGTGCAATGAACTTCACAGTATTGGCTGCTAATGATTTTTCAGGGGTAGGGGTTTATGTTGTTTATTTGCTTATTTTGTGAAAGTTCCTTCTTACAGGTTGTGGCCAGGAAACTTCTAAATGAGAATAAGATGCCTGCAGGCCACTAAGTATAGTGGAAAGCAGACCTTTCCTAAGGCTTCTGGGTTGGATGTACCCCAGGTAAACATCCATTCCCAAAGCGACATGTGCTGAGGGCTTCTAAACAGGTCCATTTGCCATTAATGTCCTTCGGCAGGTGCAGGGCATAGTAAGAACTGAATCCACTGAGCTAGTTTATTCAGTAATAAATACTTCATTTTGGCTCTGTAAAAGTAAGAAATATTTATATTGTATATAAAATAATAAATCATCAGCATTAAATACAAAAGTATGTGTTTAAACAGAAAGATATCCAGAAGTTTCAGAGTGAGTTGATTTAAATTGCTTTTGTAACTTGATTCTCCCATCCACTAGGCATGGAGCAAAGGGACCGTTTTTTCCAGTATTATCTCAAGAGCAAGGAAACCTCCTGCCTTCCACCTGATTGACCAGACCAAAGCTTGACCCTTTCCTGAATTTTACTGGATGAAATCAGAGTCCCGTTAGCAAAGAATTCTGGTGAAATAGATGCAGAGTGCGAACCACAGAGGTGTCTGACCTTCCAGTTTGGGACTTGACATTGATTCTATGACAACATCACTCTTTTATGTGCCTCAAAAATGCAGACACAAAAGTTGAATATCTATCAAAAAAACAAAAGTCTGTTAAACATTCTAAAATTATAATTTCTGTTATAGGTTTATAATGGTACATTGAATGACAAAAATGCCAGTGGAAAAATATGGCTTGACCTTAGATAAAATTGTTTTATGATATATCTTAATACAAAAGTAATAATGATTGTGATTTGATCTTGGGATTGTTGGTGATTTCTCTGCTAATTTCCATGTTTTTTACAATATGAATTAATGACGTATATAATTTTTATTATAAAAATTCCACATTCTTCTGCTTTATAAGTTCTTTTAAAATTCTCATCATCATTAGCCCTCCAACATCTTTTATTTTAACACCATATGGAAGGAAATTTCCGGTACAGCCTCCCTGTATTCACCTTACAGTGAGGCACAAATGTTCTCCATGAGCAAGATAATTAAACAAAATTATCCTTCTATCATAAAAGCATACTCACTGTATCAAAATTTGTCTTTAAATGCACTCCCTCATTAAACCTGAAGAGGTTATTTCTACTACCTTTCCCATAACCAATGTAAAATTCTAATGGGCTTTGTAATTATTTCCTATTTTCAAGGCACTTTCTAATTTGTACATTAGTGACACAGAAACACTTAAGCTACTATTTTTGAGGTAATATTCACTCCTGTAGCACCTTGAAAGGGAACTCATAATTCTACTGTGCTTTTATCTCCTAGTTTTTCCAAGCCCAAGAGTCAACCTGGCTTGTAGAGTAGTTAATATTTTGTCTGAAATTTTTAGAGATTTGTGCCATTATGCCAACTCCTATTTAAGCACAAGCTGATTCTGAATTAATGTGCTCACCCTCCCTGCAGCACCTCCTGACTGTCCAGCCTGCTGGCTTCACTCCTGCGGCCGTCATTGCATAGCTTTTCCCTGAGGATTTCGGAGCACTATCACATCAGCCTGTCATCTGCTTCCTTTGACCATGTTCAGTCTCTATAATCTGTCACAAAAAGTAGGGAACTGAATGGGACTAATGTACCTTCCTTATGTTCTAAGTCCATTCAGGCTGCACAGACCAGATGGCTTATAAAAAACATACATTTATTTCTCACAGTTCTGGAGGCCGGGAAGTCCAAGATCAAGGTGCCATCAGACTTGGTACCTGCTCTCTGCTTTACAGACAAAACTGTCTAGCTGTGCCTTCAGGTGTGGAAACATAAGGCACCTGTCTGGGGCCTGTTTTATAAGTGTGTTAATCCTAATCATGAGGAACCTGCCATGATAACCTCATCCGCGTTCCAAAGTTTTACCTCCTAATACGGTCACACTGGTGAATAGTTTTAGTGTATGAACCTGGAGGAAACACAGTCATTCAAGTCAGAGCAATTCTCATATTCCTCTCTACAATTCTAGGGTATAAGAGCCTTGGACAAGATGGAAGTAAATACTTTCTCTGCAGTACTTTTAATGTCTCCATTAAAAAGCATCTTCATCACAGACTGAAATTTCTTTTCCATGCTATTTCTTTTCCCTTTCAATTAACCTTCTAGCCTAAGGCTAACATTTTTCAAAGCTCTTCTGACTTACTTCCTTCTCACAACACTGTATTTTTTGCAAAACTCTGTGCTTATTGCTCCCCATTTTTCTTCAACCATCTTCTGATTTTTTTTTGTTTAGGTATTATTGCTGAGTTTCTGCTTTAAAACTCTTCATTGACTGTGTCAATGTAACATAGGTATTTTGGTGTTTTAAGTAGTTAGGAGTATTATTGCTAATACTGCAAAGCAGTAGATGTAAAATCATCTTTAAAAGTTTTTCACTGATTCCTAGATTTTATATCTGCATGTATGTTAACTATTTTCAAAGTATTAAAAGTTTATTTTGTTGATAGGAATCAAAAATGTGCACAATTCTTTGCCCAAAATAATGAGGAAAGAAACATTCTTGTAAATGCACAGTGTTTATTCCCTCACCTGTATAGATAAGAAATTCTCCCTTGTAGTTCATGAATGTTTTACATGCACATTAATTTCTTTGTTTTTCTTTCTTTCTTTCTTTTGTCTTTTTGAGACAGGGCCTCACTATGCAGTTCACACTGGCCCTGAACTCGCTTTGTAGCCCAGACCGGCGTCTAACTCGCAAGGATCCTCCTGTCTCAATCTTCCAAGTGCTGGGATTAAAGGTGTGCACCGCTACACCTGGAATGCGCATTAATTTAAAGTGCTAGAAAATATAGACACAAAACATTTCATGCTACTCCTTGGCAAGGCTTCTGTTTGGAATGGAACAAACCCTGAACAGAAATAAAATTCCTAAAAGAGATACTGGTCACAGCAAAGGTAGCAGCTTGTTTGAAAAACTGGCTGCACTAGTCCTCCCCCTTCTACATGCCTTCAGGATAGTCCCATCCCACAGCTCTGGGCTTCTCAGTTTCACTTGTTTTGACCTGTGAGACAATACAGGCAGAAATACAGAAAGTGCTCACCACTTTTGCACTTAGGAATCTGCCATCACCACAGCATGAACGGTTCAGGCCATCTCCCCAATGACGACAGTCACATAGCCAAACCATCTCTAGCACCTAGAAGCACTGAAGCAATGCCAGACCTGTAAGTGAGGCTATCCTGTATATTTCAGTCCTGTCTAAGAATCTAAATCAGAAAATCTACCCAAACTTACCAACAGGCAGTAAAATAAAAGATGTTTGCTGTTTTATACCACCAGGTTTAGGGGTGGTTTGTGACCAGAAGAATCTAAGAGAAAAACTGTTTCCAGAATTAGAGTGCTGATATAGTAGAATCTGGAATATGCATCACTGGCTCTAAGATCAAGTAACAATCAGAATTTGGAAAAGGAGCAAAGAAAATTTTAACCAGCTCTAAAAGCTAACAAGCAAATAGCAGAGGCTGGAAAAGCAATGAAGAGTTTGTGCTAGCAGGCTAGAAAAACAACACCCGTATTAAGTCATAAACAAGCGGCTGGAATCAGACACGGCGGTGTCTGCCTGTAATTGCAGCACTCTGGAAGGGCACTGCTCCCGTCACTCTTGCCGCTTTCTGAAGCAGCTCTGGAAGTTCCCTCTCGTGAGTGTCCTTAGCTGTGCTAACATGGCTGCCTCCGTGTCTTGAGTTGATTCAAATGTTAATCTCGTGTGATCACTTTGAATTTGAGGAAGAGCTGGAAGTCACAGGATACCAGGTGCTGTGAACACATGGATGAAAACATTCCATAATGTCGTCAGGAGTCTCCCTTTCCATTGGGTGGCACTTCACAACCACACTCGCCATATTTTCTACCATCCCTCCTGAAGACAGTCAGGAAAGAGGATTTTCAGTATGTTCAAAGAGATGGGGAGTATTTTTAGGGAGACAATGCTAATGTGTCTTTTACTATAGTAAATCTTTTATTAAATACTCATCATATGTTTTAAACACACCATATTTTTTTTTAAAGCTGGGGCTGTAACTCAGTGTAAAGGCCCAAGTTCAACCCCCAGTACTAGAAAAAAAAAAAAAAAACAGACAAAACTATCACTTACAGCAAACTTAAAAGATAGAATATAACCTAATGAAATTGTAGGCATGGTGACAAGATGATTTCCAGGTAGAATGTTAAAAGTGTCAATTGGCTTATTTAGCTGATTATAATAAGGCAAGCTAGTGGAAGAACTGTACGATTTGCAGGCAGAATTTAAAGGATACATAGAAAAGCCACAATTTGCTCGTAATAAAATTATTTCTCATTTCCAGTCCATCAAGCCAGCAAAAGATTCTTTTGGGGAGAAACAGCCTCAGAATAAAGATCAAATCAAGGTGCCCTGAAAGCCCTTTTGTCAGTAGTCTGAAAGAAGGCCTCCCAGATACACAAGATGCTCTCATTAAGATTACTGTCCCACTATTTCCTGGCATGGCTCCCACAGGAAAGAGAGACCCTTCTCAGAATTGCACATAGAACTTTTATGGAGTAGGAGTAGGTTTGAATACAATTCTTTAATGTCTTAAGGGAATGGTCCTGATGAAACGATACCAAGTCAGACCAAATTGGACTGAGGTAAAAATGAAGAAAAGCCTCCAGATTCCCACATGATGAAGACACAAGCTGGGAAAGTCTCTCATCTACAAACATCAGCCATTCTTATGGAAATCAAAGATATCTTAGAAAGTGAGCTAAAGCCAGGAGGTACAATAGATGAGGTATCCACTCCCTGAGAACAGAACCAAGCCAGGATCCCACAAGGAATGCTCCCCACTGCCATGTGTTTGGTTGGATTTCAGCATTGCTGTGGCCTACTGAGTACTATATGATTCCTATTCTTTTGTTCTTTCCTTTTTGAAAAGAAATATCCATTATGGTTTTCTAGGTCCTACTTACCAAGGGAGCCCTGTCACTTGTCTTTTTAATTCATAATGCTGTGGAGCAAGAGCATTCCCACCAAAGAAGCCTCAAGTGGATCTGACAGAAACCACACGATCCTAGTTTAATTGTGGGAGCCACAGTGAGCCTCAGTGACCCCTGATGAGCCATGCAGCAGGGTAGAAAATCCACACAAGGTACCTCCACCACTGAGGGAGCCACAGTGAGCTTTGGTAAGTTGCACCTGGAAGGGAGAAACCCCACCCACCACCCATCCGACTTCAAGGGAACCCTGGTCTGGAAGAACTCTGGTACCTGGCACATACTCCTACACTGCAGAACAGGCAACCAGGGCAGGAAGTGCTCGGGACGCGGCAACTGGTTCATCCAGAAGAACCCAGGGTAAATCTGTTCTAACAAGGGGAAACACTTTGCATACAAACTCCTAATTTATGGTCAGTTCTGTTATATAACTATAGACTTTGCTCCTGTGGTCTAAAGTACAAAAGCAATAGTTATCACAATTTTTCACCTTCTAAATTGTGCTTATTGATAATTGTACTACAGTAGCTTGGGTGTCATATATGTTGTAAGCAGCTGTTCTCCCTTGTGCAATGATATTGGGGAGCTCTGGGGTAATAACCTCACCATAGCCTTACCCCAAAAGACTGGGAGCTGAGCCAAATAGAAACCAACGTCCCACTCTCAATTAATTGGGAAGTTAGGATCTTGGGACAAATAAACCAAGAATCTCCTACACACAAAAGATATCCCTGATATATATACAGACTATTGCTGGACAGGTCTTGATACTAGTGATATAGCTACCTACTACCAAAACTCACAAAGATCATCACAGAAAACAAAATAATTTTTGAAATAGAAAATCTCAAGATGAAGAAGAAAAATGAAATATCAGACCCCCAGCCCACCTAGAAAAAGTCCATTACATTGACATAGAAGAAATTAGAAATCACAACCTGAAATTTCTGAAATGATAGCAACTGAAGTAAAGAAACAACTCCACCAGGACATAGAAGATCAGAAATAATCTCTCAGGAAAAAAATCAAATGATAACAATAATGAAAGAATTGCTTAGCACATCTAAAGAAGACATAGATTAAAAAAATAGATGAGCATAGAAAAATGATGGAAACCTTGAGTGAACAATACAAGAAAGAATTAAAATGCATGAAATAGATTCAAAGAGATATACAGGAAATTAAAAATTCCATTGAAAACTGGAAAAACCACTTGAGCAAAACTAAAGATACACCTTCAGACCTTAAAGACAGCATTGCAGCTAGCAATTATGAAAATAAAGATCTCTTTAAAATAACAAGGAACCAGAAAATAGCAATTCAACAGCTGCAAGATGATGTAAAGAAAAACAATATAAGACTGATAGGCATCAACAAAAAAGCAGGAGTCAACACAAGTGACATAAAAAGATCATTTGCAAAAGAAATAGCAGAAAAATTCCCAAGCATGGGAAAGGAATCTGACAGAGATGAGTGAGCTATATAGAAATTAAATTAGCCATAACCAAATTAGCCATAACCAAACATATAATAATCAACAGAAATTCAACACAAGAATAGAATATTAAAAGCTGTTAGAGAAAAGAAACACATCACCTATAAAGGAGAGCCCATCAGAATAATGACAGATTTCTCAACACAAGCCATCAAGTCAAGAAGAGCTTGGAGTGAAGTATTTCAGGCCCTGAAGTAAAGCAACTTACAACCCAGACTGATGCACCCTGCAAAACTATCTTTCAAAATGAATGGAGAAATAAGATATTTCCATGATGAAGAACAATGGAAGAAATTTATGACTACCAAACCAATCCTACAAA
The DNA here is from genome assembly GCA_004027595.1 of Dinomys branickii. NCBI lineage: Eukaryota > Metazoa > Chordata > Mammalia > Rodentia > Dinomyidae > Dinomys > Dinomys branickii. The sequence continues at coordinate 9,661 of PVLD010021987.1, forward strand.
GAGTACTGAAAGATATTCTTAAAAGAGATAAAAATAACAATTCCAACAACAATAGAACAGAACCACCAAGTAGGTTGAGCAATTAAACAGAGCAGAACAGTAGAGAACAGACCTGAGGATCAATGAAACAGGTGATAAAATACAGACACAACTACAAACACACTCAACCACCTTATCTTTGAGAAAAGGGCCAAACATGTTCACTGGAAGAAACAGAACTTGTTTAATAAATGGTGCTGGAAAAACTGGCTTTCCATCTGCTGGAGACTAAAGTTAAATGTATGTCTACAACTCTGCATTAAACTAAAATCAAAATGGATCAAAGATCTAAATATTAAAACAGAAACACTAAATCTAATGGAAGAGAGTGTAGGTAAAAATCTTGAAGATATAGGGTAGGCAGAGAGTTCATGTATAAAAATCAAACTGCACAGGAAATATTTCAAAGAATCAACAACCAAGACCCCATCTTATTAAATGGTTTTTGCACATCAAAAGAAATCACCAACAGAGTAAAAAGAAAACCCAGGCATTACGAACAAATTTTAGCCAACTGTCCCTCAGACAAAGGACTTCTATCTAGAATATATAAATTTTTTAAGTCAGGTCACAAAAATTCAAAGACCCAATCAAAAAATGGACATCTGAGATGAATACACACATCTCAGATGAAGAAATACAAATGGCAAATATATGAAAAAATGTTCAACATCATTGGTCATCTGAGAAATGCAAATTAGAACAACAGAGATTCCATCTCACCCCAGAAGAAATGACTATCATCAAGAAATCAACCAATAACAAATGCTGGTGAAGCTTTGGGGGAAAAGGAACACTTCTCCATTGTTGGTGGGAGTGTAGACTGGTACAAGCACTGTGGAAATCAGTGTAGAGATTTCTCACAAAACTAGGATTCGAGGTCCCATTTGACCCAGCTATTCCCATTCTGGGCATTTTTCCAGAAGAACTGAAAACATCATATCACAATGATATAAGTGGACCCATGTTTATAGCAGCACAATTTGTCATATCTAAATCTTGGAAACAATCCAAATGCCCATCAGGAAAAGAATGGATAAAAAAGATGTGGTATTTTTATACAATGGATTATTACTCAGCCTTAAAGAAAGATAAACTTGAGGCTTTTAGAGGTAAATGCACGCAACTAGAGACCATACTCATAAGTGAAAAATTAAGACTTGCATGTGTAAACATCATATTGTTTCCCTAGTGTAAGAAACTGAAAAAGTAAATAAAATCCAAAAGGTACAATAGATAGTGTTAAAGGGAAAGAAATTGCTCAAAAGGAAAGAACAATTGGGATGGGGAAATGGAGAAAAAAAGGAAAGGATATGATATTACATATTCTTATCTTCATCAAAGTTGGTCAGATTACCAGATGTAAGAATGTAAGATTGATCAAACTATTAAAGAGAATAAAAAATAAAAACAAGAAAATATATAAACAAGACAGAGTTTCACCAAACAGCATGATAGGAATTCAACAATGGTTGTTATATTAGATATTGATGTTTTCAAATTAGTTGTTCAGATTACCAGATATAAGAATGCAATGTTGGGCTGGAGGTACAGCTCAGTGGGCTAAGTGCTTGCTGCTGAGCACTAGGGCCCTGAGTTCGATCCCCGGTCCCGGAAAAAAAAAAAAAAAAAGAATGCAATGTTGTTGGCATTTTGCTATTGTTCTTTTTTTAAATTCTCTTTAAAATAAAAATTTTAAAAAGAAAAAGAAATATATATATGTATATATTTATATGTATATATATATATGTATATATATATATATATATATACAAGATAGCTAAGATAATGATTCTACTAATTTCTATTGGTTTATTGAAAGGAACAGTTAATGTTTTATTGTTTGATCAATTTTACATGACTGTATCTGGTAATCTGAGCAACTACTTTGAAGATAACAATATGCAATATAACGACCATTGTCAACTTCCTATCATCTTGTTTTGAAATTTTATATCGCTTTTATTGGAGAATTTTTTATTCTTTAAAATAGTTTTTTTTAAAAGATCCTACGTTTTAAGTCTGATCCCATAGGTGAGACTTTTGGGTCCCTAGGGTGGGAATACTTTGTACACGGAAGACATTTGATGGTTGAAGAAAGGCTCTGGTTGATGACAATATGACCCGAAGTTCTTCCCTTCCCAGAATGCATTGCCTCTTTGCAGTGGGTCTTTGCAGCTGCTCCCAGTAAGAGGTAGAACCTACTCTTCCACCCCTGCTATCTGGGCTTCTCCATATGACTTCCTCTGGCAAATAGAACATTAACAAATGTGACACAGCAAGAACCTGAAAAGCACTCATCATTGGGCTTTCCCTCTTTCTCGTTGCATTAGAGACCCAAAACCACCCCAAGTGGTCTGAAAAAACCCAAGCTAGGGTTCTGGATGATAAGAAACCACAAGGAGGAGAACTACAGTCAGCAATCCCCAGTGATGGCCTGTCAACCAGCAGACACATGTGTGAAGCCATCTGAGAACACCTGGCCACCACCATGCCAGCTGGCACCACCAGAGGAGCTGCCCGGCTGGCCTAAATCCACATGTCAACATACTCCACTCTGAGCTAATACATGGGGTTTTTAAACCAGTAATTTTGAGGATTCTTATGCAATGGAGGCTCATTTATACACCAAACAGGAGACGCCTATTGAGCATTTACTATATGGAAGCCACTATTTTTACAGAAGAAAATTATAACATACAATCTCTCTTCTCTGGAAATTGCAACATAGATTTAGAAAAATATATAAAATTAAGAATGCCTAGCAGAAATAGAAGGGTCTTCACAGCCAAAAAGGTATCAGATGCTTTAAGAAAATAGAAAAGCAAAAGAAGAAAGAAAGGAAATAGGAGGGTCAAAGAGAAGTCAGGGGACCGTTCACAGAGGAAGTGAGATTGTAGCTATGTGCTTAAATGGTGAGCTGTGGAAGTGAGGTAGGGAGGGATGTGCAAATCAGGTGAACAGCACAACTATCTGGCTTTTAAGGGGACCTAACCTCTGCTTCAAGTCATCAGAACCCTGGCCCTTCGTGGGATGTGTTAAATACAGCTGACTTGATCTGAGAACCCCTGGCAACCATGGTCCTGCATCTCATAGACCCATCTGAATGGTGCTGCTGAGTGAAACCACCTGTCAGCCCAACTCAGATCCTGAAAGCCCTTATCAGACCTTCTCTCTGAGCCCCACTCCTATCCACTTCCTGGTGTCCAGCTTCAGTCCTGACACTTACTTCTGTCTGGCCTCCATCAAACCCAGACAGTGTGATCTCAACCCGGGTCCACATATGGCTTAGCCTACAGCTTCTGAATGTACCATAAGTCCTTCAGTGTAGCCTAATATCCAGATACCCAGGTTTCAGCTTTCTGTGGAACGCATCCCTTCCTCTACATGTGAATCCAATTTGACCAAAGACCACTGGTGGGCCAGGAACAAAGCCAAATGTGTGCTATAGAAGTTGTGGGAGATTATTTGCAAAGATGGATCCAACAATTGCTCTCACTGATACAGGCACACAGGCTTTGGAATGAGATATTGCAATTTAAGAGACAGAATCTATTTTTGTACCCTTGAATTTTGGTTGACCTGTGACTAACTTAGAAATGGAGTTGTATGACATCTAAGCCATGGCGTCAGAAAGCCTTGCAGCTTGTAAGGGGGCCCAAGCTAGCCTACTGGAGGGTACGCTATATGCATCAGAGAAAAGCCATTTCAGCTGACATCCTCTGCTGTGTGCAGAAACATGAGCCCCCCCTCAAGCAAGCCCCACAGAAGATGTCCTGCCCTGATGCCGGCCCAATTGCTGACACACAGAATAAAATAACTTTGCCACTATATTTGGGGTGGTTTGTTATGTAGCAGGAGGTAACTAATACAGAAACACAGAGGAAAAAGAGATCCATCTTACCTGTCACAATATTATTTATGGTTTCCACAGATAATGCTATGTTTTTACCAGGTGTTTACCTACCCAGATGAGTTTCTGACTGGTAGGATTTCAGGCTGAATTAAAGAGAGATATAATATCAGGTAAAGGATCAGCAGTACATAGACCAGGCCTACCTGGGGGCCAGCCAGAGGGGGGAACCATGGTGTCTAAGCTGCTTCTGGTTTTCACTACAAATTATATTATCAAGCTTTTTCTCCACCTCATTTACAGTTCTAGACCCACAAATTAGCTCAAGCACTGGTGCCCTGACAGTGACTCCCAGATCAATGATGGACAAGCAAAACAGGGAGCAGGGCGCCGCACAGAAAAATTCACATCTGATGTACATAAAAGATGCATACAGTATTTCAGCCAGCTAGTAAGACTTGGAGTCAAAAACTTATTCCACTCATTCCTTTACTTTCCAAGATTTCTTTTTCCTTTCTGTGCTGTAACTTTGTTTTCTATCTTAAGCACACACTGGGGAGATATCTGCCATCTCCATCAAACAAATACAAAATGAATATTTTAAAGTTCATGAAACAAGGAAAGTCATTATCCTAGTCTATTCTTATACCAAAGTTTCAAACAATAAGCCCGTTATCCTCAGAGATGACAGAAGAACTACTACTGAAGATAATTACACTAGAAATAGTCTTTGAAGGATGCACAGGGTAAGATAAAAGCCCAAAATAGGAGTCACACCCTGGAACCAAGAAAGGGACCAACACTACTCTTTACATCCAAAGCTGTGCTTCTCAGGAAGGGTGAGCTATGATATGGAGACCATAAGTTTGGCGGGAGCAAATTTTCTAAGAGCAAGAGAGGATGGAAGGTCATAGAGTGAATTCTAGGCAAAGGATAAATGAACTGCCCACCATGAGCAACTCTCTCCACTGTAAGAAGGGAGCTTTCTTTGAATTTTGTGAGAAAGTTGTGTGAGATGAGAGAGGGAGTTAAAGTGGTCAGATCCACAGAAAGACTAAATTTGGAGAGGGACTAAGAGGTGAGGTGAAACACATAGCTGAGAGCAGCTGAAGAATTTTAAGGCCTCTGTTTTGCCACTCCCTAAAGCTTTCAGCAAAATACCTTACTATCCAAAGCCTTGGGAATCGGGCTTGGAGTTTAAGGTTGAAACACCTCGAAAAGGCCATGGAACAAGGGCACGGGGCTGTGCAAAGCAACCTTGTTACACTTGGATTGTAGTAATCAGAGTTTACTTGTAAGTCACTCTTCGGACTCCTGTAACTGAATTACGGACGAGATCAGAACGAGATCTCACTCAATAAGCCCCGCCTCCTCTCTCTTATTTCTTTCCACCTGGCTTCCCCAGGCAGGGAAGTGAAGCCAGGCTCCTCCTCCATTGCATGGGTCCAAGGACAATACAAAACAACCCAAATACAAGGAAGAGAAGAGATGAAGGAGGAAGAAAAGGAGAAGGAAGAAGGAAGAAGAGACTTTAAACTTTGCACCCTCCTTTGCTCCGTCTGTCATGATGTCCACTTTAACAAAAGCCTAGTCACCATATCTGTCTGGATCTTCTTGGAATTCTCTATCTCGTTCTGTTAGGTCTACTCCTCTGTTCTGGTACCAATTTTATATTATTATGGCATGGTAATATGCTTTAACTTGATTGGACAAGCCCTACCCCCACGTCTTGCTTTTTATTTTCAAAGTTCATTTAGCTTTTCTTTGACTTTTATTGCTACTTCCATACCAATTTATTCTCAAATTGAATGCATACTCTAGTCTGTTTCCATGTTTGTGAAGCAGGTGGTCTCCCAAGCAGACCTTTACTGAGAGGTCTGTCTCAGATCCAGTAATTTGGGTGGGTGAGTCAGAACCCAGGAAGCTTAGTTAGAACCCAACAATGGAGAAATAAAGTGACTTTTTCTGAGCCTAGAAGTCCAACTCTAGGGGCCAGAGGTATAGCTCAGCAGCACAGCACCTGCCTGGCAAGTGCTTCCTGGTTCTAAAAAAAAAGTCCAACTTCAGTACATGAGGAGTCTACTGAGATGCAGCTGCCCCAGGATGTCCTTCCACTCCAGATTCTCCTTTGCCTGATTGTACTGCAGTTCCCAGTATTATGAACCATAATCTCCTGCAGGCCGTGAGATAGGAAGAAGGCCTAAGGACCAGTCACCACCAGGCCAGATCCTAGGTGGTGGCCGTATTAATGCACCTTATTTGAGCACACCTTCTGGACTGGATTACTCACAGTCATAGAAAGGAGGTCCTCACAGACTTAATCCACAACATCTGACTTAGCCTTGCATGTATTACAACTTCTTTTAGAGCAAATTTTCCTTCCCACTTCTGCTTTGCTTAGAGTAATTGCAAGTGTGTTTCCTTTTCTGAACACACATCAGCAGATCCATGGGGAGGTAGGTATAACATGGGCTCAAGCATATCTACGGCTAAAATCTCTTTCAAACATTTCAAGTCAAAATGGAGTCTTGAGCCCACGGATTGACCTCACACTTTTTTTTTTTTGACCTCACACTTTTTAAAATATCATTGAAATCTAAAAAGTACAACCCCAGGGACAGAGCTGCAATACAGGAAAGGATATCAACACAGAGCTCAACTGCAATTTCTGAAATATGCAGCAGAACAAGAACAGATTAAAATAAAAGCCCATCAACATGGAACAGCCAGCCAACTCTGTACACAGCATAGAAAATCCTCCGGGGAAAACTGAGTCAATTTCTTCAACATAACTCTGATAGGGGCTGGGGATGAAGTTGAACTCCTATCTGTTGGGTCCTCAGGTGGAACATTTCCTTCTCCCTTCTTTGGTCTGTCTTAACCTCACCCAACCACTATTTATCATTTATTCATTTATTCATTTATTTATTTGATAAATGTATGTTGGCACCTATTCCAAGCCAGGAACTGGCCTAAACCCTGGGGACATGGCAACAAATGGGAAAGATAAGGTCTGGGCTTTCATGGAGCAAATATTCTAATAGCAAGGCAAACAGTAAAATTACTAGATAAAGACAAATGCTCCAGAAAAACAGTAGTTTGGTCAAGATTGTCTCTGAGACGTGCTTGGAGTGGCTGATCAGGGAAGACCTCTTAGAGGAGGTAATCTGCAAACTAAACCCTGAGAAGTCAGCAGTGCAGATGTCAGAGGGAATAGCACTGGAGGTGGAGGGACAAGACGGTACAAAGGTCCTGTGGCACAAAGCAGTTTGAAATATTTGCAGTTTCAGCTTAGCATTTGCTACTTCTAGTGCATACTCCCAAATGCCACCACCCTCTACACACACACACACACACAAAACTGGATTCTATGTTCTTCATTAAGTACAGCATTATCATTCTCTGTCAAAACTGCTTTCCAAGAAACTGTTCAAAAGAAAAGACAAACTGTAATGGGGAAAAGAGGAAAGGAAGGAAGGGAAAAAGAAAAAAATATATGTATACACAAGATAGTTATACAGCTAGTTTCTCTTAGTTCATTGAAAAGAAGGGTTTGTACTAATATTGTTTGGGAAAGATATCAAACCTATATTTTTTACTCTGAATAACTATTACAAAGATAACAATATGCAATGTATTAATTATTGTAACCCTCCTACCAACCTGTTTGGAAATTCTAATTTATTGTTATTTTTGTTGTTTTTTTCCTCTTTAAAATAAAGAATTGCCTTCCAACTTGCCTTAACCTCCTCTAGAGTTATTCCCTATAGAAAAGATCATGTTGAATTCTAAGTACCTAATAATGTCTAGACATGGAACATAACTATTCAATATTATTTGGTGAATGAGCAATCACTACTCAAATGCATTCCTTCTGATTCCAAGTTGTGACCATTAATCATGTAATGTCCACTTGACTGGATTAAGAAATGTCCAGGAAATTAGTAATACACACTTTTGGGTGTGTCTGGATGATCTTGGAGGTGTGACTTGGTTTCTGTATGTTCGTAGCCCCTTCCTCTGTGGTACTCTTCTCCTGCTCTGCTTCCCAGGCACCACGAACTAAGTATGTTTGCTCCGCCATGGTATTTCTGCCTCAGTGCCAACCAATTACAGACTAACCCCATGAAGCCATGAACCAAATTAAACCTTTTCTGCTTTAACCTGTGGGTGTCCAGTAGTGTATCCAAGCACTGGGAAAGCTAGTACACAATTCCAGTGCTCTTTCTACTATAAAACATTATCAGTCCAATAAATGAAAACTATTATCAGGATACAGCCTTCCTTATTACTTATGTGTATTTCTTCCATCTTAGCATTTCTATCAGTTCATATCTGGCTAAAAATTAAATTTCAGTTCTCCTTGTTAAGCTCTTGTATATTATTAGAAACAAAGAAGTGAAAGATGTTACTTAATTTGCTTCCATTTTTTAATTTTCCAGAAACCCTTTCCCTAGTTTTTTTAGTATAATCCCCACTATCATTATCTCTATAAACAACAGCCAAAAACAGCTCCATACGCTTTTTTCTAACAACTAAGTAACATTTTCCCCTGATCCCTCCTTCTGTTTTTTTCCTCTCTTTCTGATGAAGCTCAGTTTCTGACTTTATTATCACGTTCAGTCTGGTGTTTAAATCCCCAATCACTTTCCTCAGATAATCGTGCCTTTATCATTCCACTCTGCTAGCAACTGCCTGTATGTTGGCTTTACCCTTGACACACTAAATTCAAACTCGTTCACTCTGCAGTCCCCAGACCCAGTAACACCACATTCAAGAGTGCTCCCAGGCGCCTACTGCAATAAACACTGCAATCAAGTCATTTGATTTTACTTTCCCAGGTTCCTAAGCTCATAACTCTCTTCTGCATATACAAGAGTCTAATAAAAGAGGGAAATTTACAGTGCTGACAGTACAGACACTCAGGAATGAGAACAGGAACTTATCCCAGCAGTGTCAGAGGTCGCACTGTCCAGCGCTTTCTACACTCTCACACATCTCTTTGGCATTCAGAGCTCTGTATAGTGCATCTCAATAGTATCACTTGATCCTCATTTTAAAATAGGAAACACAGCTAGTATATGGTGGCATTTATTCAACAAACATTCATTAGCACCTACTGTATAAAAGATTCTGGTCTGGGGCTCTCTCGAAATAATCACATTTAACAAAGCAAATGACATCCAGTTCTCATGAAACTTACATTATAGTGGTGTCTTGGTTACTTCTCTCTCTTTGCTAAGACAAAATACCCAACACTCAAAATGAAGGAAGGAAAGATTTATTTGTCTTACAGTTTGTGGAGGTTTCAGTCCATACCTCGCTGTTTCAGAGGCAGAGTGGCAGATGGCAGAGGGCAAATGTTCATGGCAGCAGAGCACAGCAAAACTAACAGCAAAAAAGGAAGGAATGGCTGCAAGTAGCCTTTTTCCTTCCCTTACATTGCAAACAGGCTACCCCCACCCAGGGGGCGTGTAACTCTCACAATCCCCATGCCTTCCTCTTCCACAGGTTCAGGATGTGTACAAAGTAAGCACACTGGCTTCCTGCTGAGTGACTCAGTCAAATCTCCAGACTCCCCAAGTTGACACAATGTAACAACCATAACAAGTGTAATGAGACAGAGTACGAAAAGGAGCCAATCATTTAATAAGATATTTACACAAAATACTGTTGCTATTAAATATGTATAATGTGATGGAGTGTCTGGCCAGGAACTGAGAAATTTGCACTATTTGAGACTGGGTGCTCATGGAGGAGCTTTCTGAGGGAGTGACCTGAGACTTGGATGAAGAGGAGCCAGCCATGCAGACACAGGGGAAGAGTTTCAGACTGAAGAGAACAAATGCACATACTTGGCCTGGAGGTGTGAAAGAGGCTAGTTTTTAACCACCTATGGTGGGAAAGATGTTAGTTATATCTTTCTGATTTCTGAACAGAAATCAGAGTCCTGGTCAGCTGCCCAGTAATTTTATAATCAATGTCACTGTAATTCTCTTGGTCTTTTCTCTGTGGTAACAAGATGGCTATGATAGTTCCAGAAATTATGACCACATTTGTGGCAGGAAAACTGAAATGAGGGCAGTGTAAGCTACGTCATCTCAACAGGAAATGAAAAAGAAAACTTTTATTAATCCTCTAGCAAAATTCTATTTGGTACTATTGGTATCAAATACCTCACAAACACCCATCCATTCCGCAGTGAAGCAAGCTGAGAAATAGGTATTTTTCATAATTGATGTTATGGTTTTTGTCTGGATGTCCCCTCCCAAAGCCTCATGTGGTCATGGGGGGCAGGCTTTTCAGAGGCCACTGAATCTAGAGTTTGTGATTGGTTCACTGTCTAGTGCAAGGGTGAGAGGTGTAAGTGCTACACCTGACCAAGGGTGGGTAACCTGCATACTATACAGGGGAGGAAAAGAGGGCTGCCCCCCCCCTTCTTGCTCTTATTGCCTTTGCTGTCTTCTTTCACCACAAACTCTTGCCCCTCTGCCATGCCATCACACCATGGAGCCAGTTGCTTATGGACTGAAACATCTACAAACTGTAAGCTAAATAAACCTTCCCTTCCTTAATTTTGAGCATTAGATATTTTGTCACAGCAACAAGAGAAAAGTAACTAAGACAGAATTTGGTACCAGGAGCGGGGTCATTACCAGAAGGCTGACGGAAATGCTGCAGATAAATGCCAAAAACCAGAAGGCTGATGAAAACACTGCAGGTCAATGCCTCCTGACCTCCCAGGAGGTCACTGCTGGGAAGAAGGACTGCACTGGCTGTTGGATTCCAAAAGATTATGTATTACGGCTTAGCAAAAAGTTTGTCTGCATTTTGCTTGTATCCAGAGACTTTGCCTGAAACTAAGATTAAGGGCAATGAACTAATTAAACTGATAGAAGAAATTTCAAGACAATCAAATGTTGAGGTAGTGGCATAGCTACTGTTGTGGACTTTCAGCCAGATTTGTGTTGCGAATCAAGAGCAAAAAGCCCAGCAGAATGATTTAAAACTTTGTGAGTTTGGCCAGAAAAGAAATTCCAATAAAGCTGTAGACTGCAAAGATAGAGCAGAAAAGACCTTGATGGCAAACAAGGAATAAAAGAATACAAAAGATGGCCTGACCCATCACAAGAAGCAGCAAGTCTTCACTCTTTGCAGGCTCAAAATTACAAAATTGAATGAGGAAGCCACATAGCACCATGTTCCAGAATGTCTGTGGCCTCACCATGTTCCAGAATGGTAGCAGCTACACCATGTTCCAGAATGGTGGTGGCACAGAGAATTTGTTCCTCAGAATTGGATTTAGAGTGCTCAGTGATACAGACACTGGACCCCTATAACCAAGAAAGAAGTAAGCCTGGCTACTACTTCTGGTGGTAGTAGACATTGGCATCATCCACATGGCTCTGGTTTTAGGCACATGCAGAATGCAAAAATTGTGAGGTTAAGAAGGCTTCCACCCTGATTTCAAAAAAACTAGGAGGCCAGGCAATGTGCCCCTGACAGGGCAATATGTGAAGCCAAAGGTGCAGTGGAGATCCCAAAAGTTTAGAAAAACCAGGAACATAGACCATCTAAGGAGATCTGGTAAGAGGGAGCAAAGCAAGCCTAAGAAAGAAGCCATGGGAGCTGCTACCACCAGAAGTCCCACAGCCCTGTGGCATTTACAACTTGCCACAGGTTGCCTCAGATACTGCACACAGGACTACAGGACTTAATGTTTGCCCTGCTTAATTCTGAACTTTCTTTGTATCCTCCCATTTGAATCTTTTAGAATCTTGTGCCAGTGAATGTTAGAAGTGTTTAACTTTCTTTTCATTTGTGTAGGGGCACACAGCTAAGAGTTTGCCTTACATCTCAAAGGAGATTTAGGACTTGGACTACTCATCAGTACTGAAACTACTAGGACTTTGGCAACTCTTAGAGATGGACTAAATGCCTTTTGCATAAAGGGATGTACAGAGTCTTGAGGGGGCAGAGGGGGAATGTTATGATTTGTGTCTGGATGTGCCCCAAACCCTCATGTGCTCATGGAGGATGGGATTTTCAGAGGTGACCGAATCTAGAGTTTGCAATCAGTCTGTTGTCTAGTGCTGAGATTAAAGGCATAAGTGCTACACCTGCCATAAGGCAGGTAGCCTCCATACTGTGTAAGAGAGGAAAAGAGGCTTGCTTCCCCCATTTTTGCTCTTGTCTCCTTTGCCGTCTTCTTCCAGCATGCGCTGTTACCCTCTGCCGTGTCACCCTGCCTTGGAAACAGCTGATGATGGACTAAAACCTCTGCAAACCGTGAGCTAAATAAACATTTCCTTCCTTAATTTTGGGTATTGGATATTTTGTCTCTGCAACAAAAGAAAAGTGACTAAAAGAATCGGCTTATTTTTTATGTTACATCACCGGGGATTATTGGCATGCTGAAACCAATGAAATAACAATTAGGTAGAATCATAGCAACTTTATGGTGACAGGGAGTAAAGATGAAGTCAGAGAAAAATAGAAGAAGCAGATATCACTGGGCCTTGTAAACCACAGTGAAGAGTTTATCTTTTTCTGAGTGAAGTGTAAAGCCATGATGGATGTAAGTAAAAATGTTACATTCTTATGAGATTGTTATAGTTTCCATGTTAAAAAAAAAATAAATTGTAGGAGGCAAAAAAAAGAAATGAGAACTTACATTAGAAAGTAGTATAGTCAAGAGAGGATGGTAACTTGACTCAAGTAGCATCAACAGAGATGTAGTGGAAAGGGTAGACTCAAAGAGTTGGGTGGGGGAAAATGTCAATGTATCAAATCAGAGGGGGCAAAGAAGGAAAGTAATAAACCAAAATCTACAGTCTGCATCTCCTAGATCCATTATCATACATTTACAAAGGAAAGACTAAAAAGAGGCTCAGAGAGAGGGAAAAAGGAACATGTTTTGAATGTGTTAAGCCCTTGATACATATTAGATTTAGACAACAATTATGGTGGACAGCCCTACTCCCTCTTCAAGATCAAGGCGGTAATCTTCTCAGCTGCCAGGAGTGCTGACTGCTCGTGGCTCATAGCTGAGTTCCTTACCTAAATGTTACCCTTAGTCCAAGTAAACTGGCCTGTCCAATGGTCTACCCTCTCCTGCATCAACAACTGGTTGATGCAAGGGTACAAGGACCTTACTTCTTTACCCCGATTCACAACTATTTTGAAGGGACATTGAGGAGGAGAGTTCTCCCACGGGGTTGGCTGAGGTCTTTGCTATAACTACATTGTCTCTTCTCCTTCTGCTCCGAGCAGCTTTCCTAACTTCCTTACAAGTGTTATTCTTAAGATCCCTTCCCAGGGAACTCTATGTCTAGAACATTTCTGCCAGGAACAACTGAGAACATTGACTCTAAAACAGGATCTTGAAGCTGGCCTACCTGCTGGCTTACCGGCTGGTAATAAAAACCACATTACTGGTTGTACATGCAGTACTGCAGTCCCTGACATTTAGTGGGAGTGTGATAGTTAAAATCTTCACCAGCAGTGAGCCAAGACTGGACACTGGCAGAAAAGAATGCACTGATAGGTATACTTTCTTGGGCATTTGAGAAGTAGTTATTATAAGGCTGATGGAATTGATTGCTATTGCTGAGTGTATCAATGCTCTGGAGGAAGACCGAGAAAAGATGAGGGTGATTGGTCACTAATTCAATGTGTATTAGGAAAATAAAAGGCTTTAGTTGATAATATTTAAAAACACTATCACATCTTGCACCCCAAAAATAGAAAAAAAAAACTAAAAGCCAAGTTCAGAATGTAATTGCAGAAACAACAGAGATAAAGAAAGATTGAATATTGCACCCTGCCAAGTCTACTGCACCAAGATCAGAGTTCCGGCTGAGAAGAGTCCTAAGGTTTGGAATTTATAGAGACACTTACGCTGATACATTTTAAACCTTTGAAGCCCCTGGTTCCCTTAAGAAGTGTTCTATTCCCCTGTGTAGAAGGCCAGAATTCCCCCTTGCTTGCAAATAATAAGAGGCTTGACTCTTACAGGAAAATATGAGCTCCCACTCAGGGGAGCACTTGCCACCTCAGTACCCTGCTTCCTAGGCAGTAGCCAAAATCAGTGATCAAATTAAAATATAACCCAACCAGAAACCACAAGACCTGATAGAAGAAAGTCATTGTACCTTGAAGGAGCTTCCAGACAAAGTCAATATAGTCAGTGACCCAAGAACATGTGAATGGGGCTGGGTCCAGAAAAAAACTTTACTGGAACAGATTGAAGAGCAGAACATAAATTTATGCAAAGGATATCAGACTTAACATCCTTGTGAGGACTCAAGGAGAGTAGTCCAAGCAGGCTTCCAAGCCAGCTCTTTCGTACTTGGAAAAGTCAGTGACCCATGCTGAGTAACGGAAATATCAGAATTGCCATAGTAGATGACAGAAAAAATGTTCAAGAAACCCAAAATAATGGATATGCTAGAGTGGATCTACTAGTAAGATTGGCCCCTGTTAGCAGGACAGGGTGTGGGGTGCTATTGGCAGTGGGAACAGAGAAGAAATATTCAACACTTAAGTGATCCAAGGGTTTGCTCTGGCACTCTAGCTTAATTTTGATGGTAGACAAGTAATGATACTACATCTAACCTGAGAAGGGCATGGTGGCCAGGGTCTCAGAGTCCTTAGGAAGAGAGAGCTGGTCACCCCAATGGCAAGCCACCTAAACCAGGAAAGCTGCTGCATGCAAGGGGCCCTACAGGAGGAAGATGGTTAAGTACCAGCAGTAGCCCTGTGGCCACCCCCAGTAGTGGAAGATGTGGTTCATGTCAGTAACCTTTATCTTTCTCCTAGAAAAGGGGCTAAAGGCAGTAACAGACGAGTTATTCCCAGCAGTAAACCTGCATGTAGCAAACGGACCTAGTGGAGACATGCGGTGAAATCTGACCTGTGCTCACCTCCATCTCCTCTCCCCAACCAAGGTGCCTGCTTTTCTGGGTGATAATGCATTTTGGCTTCTCATAGCAGAGTCCAGGAATTGCTCTCATCTGTAGGGAGCTCTGCCTTTTACCCTCGGAGATCCACTCCCCACGAGGCCACAGACTGCCCCTCAGGACCACCGTGACTCCCTTTGCCTTACTCCGCCACTTCCCCCTCAACACTCCCTAATCACAGAAACGCCACAGGCCACGCAGCCACACCAGCGATTCCTCCACGGTTTGCGAGTGAGTCTGTGCATGAGCCCATCTGTTTAAAGCTTATGTTCTAGAAAAAATTCACTGTGGGCATTTTTTTCCACACACAATCACAAAATAATCAGGAGCTCATCAGACAGCAGGATTGAGGATGAAGGAAGGAAGGAGAGGATAAGGGAATGCCATGAGGGCCAGAATGGGTCACAGGCTTTTCAAGCAGAGAACTACTCGAGTAGGAATTCATAATCTAATTAGGTGTTGTACCTAACTGTCAGCTGAACAGAACTGTGGTGTGAATGCAGCTGACTTTGAATGCCCTTCACCTCTTAATGCTTTCTCACAACCAGTTTAGGTGGAAATTTCTCAGACTCTCCTCCCCAGAAGAGGACTGTGTCATGAGCCATTGGGAGGTTTGTGAGAAGAGGATCTTGTGTCAAAATACCGCCTACCAACCCCAGGACCCTTAATAGGCTCCTAGAAAGCCTATTAGCCTATTAAGAACGCTGAAGAAATTATTCTATTCCATTGTCAAGTATGCAAAAGTAGAGCTGAATATATTTAGCAAAAGTCTTGCTCCTTATTTATGCCCTTTGACCTACAGTTTCCAACGTAAGACTTTATGTTTTAAAAGCATCATGAGCATGTGCATGGATTTTGCTGTAAGGATAGTTATTCCTGTTTTTGTATATTTAATAGATTAACTAGGAAATTATATATAAGCCTAACAGTAGATGATTGGTTAAATAAATTATTGCTTAGCTATATGATACAATATTATACAGGCAAAAACAATGACATAGAACATGTAATGATATGGGAAAATGCTTTCAAAATAGGAAGACGGAAAAGCTTCAAACTGAGTGTAAAAGGCTCACTCCATTTTCTTAAAAATAAAATTTATGCCCCTTGGGGATATAGCTCAGTGGCACAGCACCTGCCTGGGAAGCATGAGGTCACGAGTTCAATTCCCGGTACCAAAAATAAAAATAAAAATAAAGTTTACTGCAGAAACACTAAGTTGTCATTAAGAAAGTACACATTAGTTTATATCTGTATTTTAATTAAGTTTATTGGTACATTTTAGATACACATAGGGACTTTGTACCTGTACATGATATATCTTGATTCTTCTTTTTTTCCCACTCCCCTCCCCTCCCTTCAGCCCCTGCTCCCCTCCTTAATTACAAAAGCTTTCTTTCCATTTTTTCCTTATTTTCTCGATTGTTTTCCCTTTCTTCCTTTCCCCTCTCCCCCCCTTGTTCCCCTTCCTATTTGAACATGTTCTTCCTACTTCAAAGTATCTATTATACATTTTGGTCCTTATTTACACTTTTGGTTTCTCAGGCCAGGGGAAAAATGCAATATTTACACAGTTGTCTAATTTATTTCACTTAAGAGTGTGGTCTCAAGGTATAACCATTTACCTAAAAATGTCTCAAGCTTATCCTTCTTCATGAGAGAGTAATACTCCATTGCATAAAAAACCCACATATTCTTTATCCATTCATTGATTGATGAGCATTTGGGCTGTGTCTTAGTCAGTTTTCTCTCATTGCTGAGAGAAAATACCTGGTGCCCAAGTTAAAGAAGGAAAGCTGTATTTAGTTCACAGTTTGTGGAAGTTTCAATCCATACTCAGCTGGCTCCAAGGCAGGGTGGCACATGGCAGAGAGTAACAGTTCATAGCAGTAAAAAAACAATAAAAGCAGCAACAGTGAAAAGGGAGGAGCAGCAGAGAGCAAGCCTCTTTCCCTTCCTTACATTGTATGCAGGCTTCCCACCCCAAGGTGGGTGTAGCACTCACACCCATAATCCCAGCATTGGACCATGGATCAATGAAAAACTCTAGAAGCCCACCCCATGACTGCCTGAGGCTTTGGGGTGACATCCAGACACAAACCATGACAGGCTGTTTCTAAGATTTAGCTATTACAAACTGTGGCACATAGGTGTGCATATATCACTGTTGTATGATGCTTTTAATTCTTTCAAGAAGATACTGAAAAGGAAAACAGCTATGTCAAATGGGACTACCAATCCTAGATTTCTGAGGAATCCTCACCCTTATTTCCACAGTGCTTGCACCAGTCTACATTGCCACCAACAGTGGAGAGGGTTCCTTTTTCCTCACAGCCCCTCCAACATTCATTATTGGTTGATTTCTTGATAATAGCCGTTCTTTCCAGGGTGAGATAGAATCTCAGTGTTGTTTTAATTTGTGTCTCTCAAATGACCACTGATGTTGAGCATTTTTTCATATATTTATTTGCTATTTGTGCTTATTCATCTGAGAAGTGTATATTCATTTCAGATATCCAGAGCAATCAGACAAGAGAAAGAAATAAAAGGAATAAGCCAGGTATGATTGCTCACACCTGTAGTCCCAGCACTCAGGAGGCTAAGGCAGGAGCATTGCTGTGAGTTCAAGGCTAATTTGGGCTACATAACAAGTAGAAGGCAACCTGAACTACACAGTAAGATCCTCCCTCAGAAAAACAAAATAGGGGTAGGGATTTAGGTCAGAGGCACAGTGCCTACCTGGCAAGCATGAGGTCGCAAGTTGAATACCCAGTACCAAATGATAATAATAATAATAATGATAAATAAAATAAATGAAGATAGAAAAGGAAGAAGTTAAACTATTATTACTCACAGGTGACATGATTCTCTACAGAGAAGACCCTAAAATCTCCAGGAAAATATTTCTAGATTTAATACAAAGTCAATACCCAAAATATCAACATCATTTATGTACACAAATAACAAACTCACTGAGAGGAATTAGGAAAACCACATCTTTCACAATAACAGGGAAAAAAATGAAACACCAAGGAATCAATCTAATGAAAGAAATAAAAAAAAAATCTTTACATTGAATACTACAGTATTCTGAAAAAGGAGATTGAAGAGGATATCAAAAAACGGAAAGATGTCCCTTGTTCTTGAATAGGAAGAGCCAACATAGTGAAAATGCTCACACTCCCAAAATTGTTACACATATTTAATGCAATCTTGATCAAAACACCAATGGTACACCTCACAGAACTAGAGAAAACATTACTCATCCAGGAGGCTGAAGCAGAAGGATTGTTGTGAGTTCAAGGCCAGCCTGTGCTAAAAAATGAGCTCAAGGCCAGTCTGAACTGCATAGGGAGACCCTGTCTCAAAAAGACAAAAAAAGAGAAAAGAGTAGAAAAGAAAGAAAGGAAGGAAAAGAAAAGAAAAGAGAGAGAAGAGAAAAAGAAAAGAAAGGAAAATGTTTCTTAATATTCATTAATATTCATATTCAAGAGAACCAGAAGAGACCTATAATAGCAAAAACAATCCTATGTAACAAAGGCAAGGGAGCAGATATCACCATCCCTGACTACAAAGCTACTGTGATAAAAACATCATGGTATTGGAAAAAAAAAAAAAAAAAGACCCAAGGATGAGTGGAACGGACTGGAAGATGCAGAAACAACTTCAGACATGTTCAACCACCTTATGTTAGACAAAGGGTCAAACAACCTCACTGGAAGAAGAATAGCCTCTTTAATAAGTGGTGCTGGAAAACTGGCTTCCACATACCAAAGACTAAAGCTAGACCCAAGTCTCTCACCATGAGCTGAGCTAAAATCAAAATGGATCAAAATATAAATATTAAAACAGAAACACTAAATCTGTTGGACAAGAGAATAGGCCAAACACTTGAAGACAATGATGTAGGCAAAGAGTTTATGAACAAAACCCCAATCACTTGGGAAATATTACAAAAATAAACAACTGGGATCTCATCTTATGATTTTGCACTACAAAAGAAATCACCAACAGAATGAAGAGAGAACCCACAGAGTGAGAAACAATTTTTCCAGCTATTCCTCAGACAAAGGACTAATATCTAGAATACATAAAGAATTCAAAAATATCAGACACCTCCAAATTTATTTTTTAAGTAAAAAAGAACAAAAAGAAAAAGGAAAACATTAACAAAGAGACACAAAGTAGTACAAGAACAGTACAATCATAACTGAATTATAGACAAAGTGACAGAGAATTAACAATGGTTGTTATATTACATATTGATAACTTCAAAGTGTATGCTCAGGAAAACACATATAGATATACAGTCTTCATCAAACAACAAATCATTAACTGTTCCTTACCATAAAGCGAGTTAAGTCAATAGTGGAACCATGTTAGCCATCCTGCATATACATATATACATACATATTTTTCCCTTTCTTCCTTTTCTCCTTTCTCTCCTCCCATTTACTCTTTACATTTGAGCAGATTCCCTTCATACCTCCTCAGTTATATTCCCACTTTCAGGTTCTTACACTAGTGATACAATACGTTGCTTGCATATGTAGCTCTGATTTATTTCATTTATGAGTATGGCAGACATCCCCAAATTTAAAGACCCAAGTGAACTTCTTTTTTTTTTTTGAGACAGATTCTCAGCCAGGCATGGTGGTGCATGCCTGTAATCCTAGCATTCAGGAGGCTGAGTCAGGAGAATCATTGTGAGTTCAAGACCAGCCTGGGCTACAAAGTGAGCTCAAGGCCAGCCTGAACTACATAGCAAAACCCTGTCTCCAAAAGACAAAAAAGAGAGAGGGAGGGGTGTCCTGTTATGTAGTTCAGGCGGGCCTTGAACTCACTACGTAGCCCAGGTTGATCTCAAACTTGCAACAATCCTCCTACCCTAGCCTTCTGAGTGCTGGGATTACACGTGTGGGCCACCATGCCTGGCAGCAAACTCCATTTTTAAAATTAAATCTTATTAAATATCACCCAAGAACTGAGATTTCACACCCCTGTACCTCAGGATATGAGCAGATAAAGGGGTGACTTTCCTAATGAGAGCAGCTGAGACCCAGTTCTGCAATCAGTCACACTAGAACACAGGCCACATGCTGCTGCTCTTCAGTATTTCAGAAAAAGTTCCACATCTGTGCCATCTGTAAGAAACTATTCAGTTTTTAAATGTTGGCGTTCCAGCTCAAAACCCTAAATATTTCACATCCAAATAAAATGCCTCTGTACACTGTTAGCACTGTGCCTTACGCAGAATGTCCGACCCAGCCTGCGCTGGGTCCAGGGTTTCGGGTGAGGCTCATTGCTTTCGTTTTAGGTCCCCGCATTGTTAACGCCGTGGGGCCCTGTCAGGTCTCGGCAGCCATCACAGCTTCCACCAGTGGCGCTGAGTCCTGCAAGCTCCAAGGTTTGGTCATTAATTCCAGGTGACAGTCCCCCTTTCAGAGCATGAAGTTCCTCTTTCTTCTAGGAGCTTTGGGACATAAAGAGAAAATAAATATTTTATGCGTGCCGGTGTGACAGGCGAGTCAAAGCAGTAAGCAATAGCTCAGAGGTTCCTAATAGCAGGTTACAACTCCTAATGGCCAGGTCGTGCCAGTCTTTGGGTCAGGGTCAGATAGAACAGGGCAGGCTGCAGCATCAGGGTCAGACAGAACAGGGCAGGCTGCAGCATCGGGGTCAGACAGAACAGGGCAGGCTGCAGCATCGGGGTCAGACAGAACAGGGCAGGCTGCAGCATCGGGGTCAGA
>PVLD010021988.1:0-30261 GCA_004027595.1 Dinomys branickii
TGTTTTACAGATTAATTGCAAAATATGTGCAATTAAAAAAAGGTTTCTAATTAGTATAAACACATTAAGAAGGCCATGTTCTGAGCTGCTAAAGAAATAGAAGAACAACCCAATTCTGAGGAGTTTTAATTATATATGACAACACATAAAGCAAAGTGGCAGTTAATTAAATCTATTAACTTACTTAAATGAAGTAAAAATCCACACTACATTAAAAACATCCGTCACAAGGATATTGATCTTCAAATTTAGCCATTATTTTAGACAGATTTAAAATTTAAATTTAATAAGCTTTAGAACTTACAAACATCATGATCTGTACCACGTTTGCTACTGCCATTACTCCAAGTAGAAAATATTGCCTTGCTCTTTCCCTTCCCTGTGTGACTCAAAACATCTAAGGCAGTGTTTCTCAGATGATAGCTTGCATTGTAATCGTGTGAAGGGTTAATAAACACAGAGATTGCTGAGTTTCACTCCAGGTTTTTATTCTGTAGGCCCAACCTGGGCTTTAGCATTGAACATTTCTAACAAGAACTTAAAGGATGCTAAACTCAAATCTCATCAAACTTAATCTTGACTTGGAACTCTGAGGTATATTGTTCCTTATGCTTGCAGTTTTACTTTTCTACTCTCTGCCTAGCTGGTTCCTATTCATATCCTTCAAATTTCAACAAAATACTGCTGTTAGAGAGAGGCTCTCCCTTCTGTAAAGAAAGCATCTTCTATTTTTCTCTCTCTCGGCACCTTACTGTTCTTGTAAATACTGATCACAATCTGCAAGTGTATACTTCTCTGTTTATTATATGTTTCTTTTCTTTTTTATCTATTTCTTCTCTAAATCTAAAAATTCATTTTTGCATTTCTATATCATTTTTCTTACCAAGATATGCCCACATACGGTACATAGAAATCCCTTAATACATCTGTATTAAAGAATAAGCAGTCAGGTGCCAGGGTGTAACTCAGTGGTACAGTGCCTGACTCACATATGGCCCAGGTTTTTTTTATTCCTAGAATTACAAAAACAAATAAACAAACATAGTCAAAGAAATTAGGCACTTTGGCATGAACTACTAACACTTAAGACCAATAGCTATTCTCAGATTCCTTCATAAAAAAATTTGTCCAGAAATCTGATACTGAGTATCTGAAGAAAATTGCTTATTTCCTTTAAATTTTATACCTAAATCATTTATATCTATCACTTTATTTATTTTCTATTGGAGCCATCTTTATGTGCTAAATTCCAAAGCAACTCTGACTCTCTGAGTAAGGCCATAACATTGTAATTTTTAGTGCCAAGCAGAAATTTGTCAGAAAAATGGGGAGAGTGAAAAAAAAAAGAGGGTGAGTAACATACATAAGGAAAATCTGTTTTGCTAATGCTTGTTCAACTTGCTCACCTTATGAAAGGCATTTTAATAAGATGTTATAAAAGGCTTGAAAGAATAAAAGACTACACACCAAGGTCATCACGTGATCTACAGAGATTCAAAATGGGCTCCGCTACTGAATTGAACTGGCGAGCTTTGGCATAGAACTGGAAATCTCTTTGAAGAAAGCAGTGCCTTTTTCTACGTTGGCGAAAGGGGCTGTGCAAGGACTGGGATTACAGATACTAGGGTTGAGATTTTGGGTGACCTCTTCACATCTACAGGATCTCAACCTCTCTCTCTTTCTCTCTGCCTCAGCCTGTCCCTTCCTTCTCTCTTGCTTTGGGAATTTCCAAGAAAGAGCAAGTAAAAAGAGAAAATGGCCTGAAATAGGATTGTGGTAAATAGGAAAAAATTACTTTTAAAACAATTTTTATGAGTCTTACAGATCTTTTTTTTTTTTTTTGGTGGTGGGGTACCAGGAATTGAACTCAGGACCTCATACCTACCAGGCAGGCTCTGTGTCACTGAGCTAAACCCCCAGCCCTAGGTCTTACATATCTTAAAGAGAATATTTTAAGATGTGCTTTTGTGAATGCTTGTTTACTCATCCAAAAATATTATCAAGGATTTATCATAAGGTGGGACTGTTTCAGGCATTGGGACTATAGCAATACACAGAACAGACCAAGTATAATTATGGAGCTTAACTGTAATGTATACTGTTTCATGTATATGATGATGATTATTCTATGTAGGCTTATAATGAAACAAAAATCAAGCCAGAATGCATCCCCAGCTGTGAAATGCAACATCTTTTTGCCAAGGAAATTCAGGACAAAGCGCAGCATTGTATATATCAGTTCAAAGAGATGCTTTTTTCTTATCGAAACAAATTAATGGTATATGCATGAATGAGTAATAATGAATAGAGGAATCTAGGGTTGTGAGTTACCTGTACAATGTAATCCATCTATTTTGCTTTATAATGGGTATCTTTATTTTAGCTTAGTTCAATGTGGAAGGAGGTCAGTATTGAAGCAAAATTGATTTTTATGAATTTGATTTTCCATTCGATATACTATCAACTTAGAAATACTAAAGCAGAAATGAACCAAACACATATACATATTTTCTAAGAAATGAATTAAAATGATTCATGGAAGAGAGTTCAAAGTGCTCTTGGATATTCACTTTTACTTTCAGAGTGTTCCAGCTTCTGGATTTAATTAATGTTTTGAGTCTTTGCAAAATGGCTTTATTTATTAGAAATGAAAGAAAAAGCAAGCTATGCAACCACTTAAGGTAAAATAAAATGAACATAAAATGAATTTATTTCATTGAAATTTATGCAATAGCATGTTTAAAAATTAGATTGGTAAATTTGTTTGATAATAGTTCATTTCATTATAATCTGAGGCTAAGAAGAAAGTCTTATATATTTACTTCTGAGCAATGTTGGCCCTTCAGATACATTCATGACTATTTTTACCTCCATGAATATATGTGTGTGAAAGATCTAGCTTCTTGAACTAAGAGTTTACTTGATTTTGTACTTTTTTTTTTACTACATAATTGTTTATACTACTCTGACTTTTCTGATAACATCATAAAGTAATATCTAAATTCCTCTTGTGAGGGGCTGGGGATATAGCTCAGTGGAATAAGCGCTTGCCTAGCAAGCTCAGGGTCCTGAGTTCGATCCCCAGTACTGCCAAAAAATAAAATAAAATAAATAAATAAAAATAAATTCATCTTGTTATAGGCTGTTATGGTTACTGCTATCATGATAATGTCCAATTTGGTACATGCAAATGATGAAATTGCTAGTTACACAAATGTGTCTAAATGTCAGGCTGTCTAATCACTGTACTCAGATGTTATTAAAAAATCAAAGTCATTGGCCAAATCTGTCCTTTAAAAATAGAAATTGGTACTTAACTAAGAAATATATTATACTAAAATATTAATGCATTTTCCTTTTCCAAATAGGAATGTGATTTAGGTTTCTCAAAAATCTGTGGGAGAGATATTATAGAGTTGCTTATCTAAAAGACAATATTGTTGCTATGAGAAAATGTTTAAATACCTTTAAAAATGATATTCTAATTAAGAATTCATCATTTCTTGAGTCAAATTAGGCCAGATTGCACCAAGATTTTTCTTGGATAATACATTCACCAGCACCGCCTTCAAATCTCTGGCAATTTTAACAGCGAGACAACCTTGGAAACATCTTCCTTTAACCACTATAACAAAGTGTCATGAGCCTTCCAAAGGTAGCATTTTATTTACTGTGTGAGCTAAGAGCTTAGTGGAATGTAGGCTCACTTGTTTAGGATATACTTCTTTTAAACTTATGCTTTAATGCATGAAAAGAAACCATCATAATATTGAATAACACTTATGGAGACTCTAGTGCTAAATTTGTATATGTGTGAAACAATGCACCACTCTCTTGCATTATCCCTGTCCCTGCTGGAAGTGTATGGAGGCCAACAGCCAACTGGGAAGTTGGGAGCAAAGCAGGTAGGATGCTGTTCCAGGTAGCTTACCTACCTGGGGACCAAGAAGAAGAGACTTAAACCACAGGGCAATTAAATGAATATTATTGAGTTAATAATGGTTATGGAGTGAATTTCTTAGGGTTATAGGAATATTTAGATGCTGAATTGGGTGGCGAAGTTTTAAGAGTAGAAAAATAAGTGAATATAAGGAACCAGCAGGGCTGGACATGTAGCTCAGTATTAAAGTACTTGCCTAGCACACACAAGGTCCTAGGTCCTATCCCTAGTACTGTAAAACAGAGCAATCAAGAGGAAAAAGCACTGATTTGTTATTGGTTCTGGGAAACATACCAATATATTGTCAATGCCTGTCATTCACTTTAAAAAATCAATTAACTAACTTTGAGACAGACTGTGCTAATTTCTTTTCTTGATGCGGAGACAAAATACATGACACCCAAGGTTAAAGGAGGAGAGGTTTATTTAGCTTATAATCTGTAGAGGTTTCAGTCCATAATTTGCTGGCTCTAAGGCAGGGTGGTACATGGCAGAGGTGTGACTATTGATCTCAGCAGAAGTGAGCAAAAACAGCAGGAGAGGAGGGGAGAAAGAAGACAAGCCCATTTCTGTCCCTTATATCATCAGTAGGCTGTTGGCCCTACTCACACCCCTAATGCCAGCCCCGGATCATGAATCAATGACACTCTGTAGATTCAGCTACCTCTGAAAAGACTCTATGACCACCCGAGGCTTTTGGGGAACATCTAGCCACAAACCATAACACAGGGTCTACTATGTAGCTCAGACTTGCCTTGAACTCACTATGTAACTCAGGTTGGCCTCAAATTTGTGGTGATCCTCATGCCTCAGCTTCCCAAATGCTGAGATTACAGGTGTGTGTCATTATGCCTGGCCGGTCATTAATTTTTCTTTGTGTTTAATTACTATACTTTGAAATTCATTGCCTATGAATGAACTCCTTTAGGTTTGTTAATTTGCTTATGCCATGCTAAGAACATGAAGATGTAACTTGAATATTTGATAAAGGAACATTCTAAGTCCGCTGAGTTTAGAAAAATGTGGAATCCTGGGGGAAGGGACTTCTAAAAGTAAGTATGTTTTGATACAGGACTCACAGGTTATTAATTATATCAAGAAAAAATATTCATCATAAAACTAATCATTAAAACAAACCAGAAATCTATCTTAGTGTTAGATTATCCAGGCCCATTCTGGTTAAGAGAGTTTGACATTTCAGGTCTGACCACATGGGGCAACTTAATAAGTATTGAAATTTATAAACAAAAAGCATACCAGTGATATGTGGACCAATTTTGAAAAAAACATTGAAAATCAATGTTTTGCTTTGCCTAATTGACTTCGCTCAATTATTTAATGTACCCTTGATTTGAGTGGGTCTGCTCATCACTCTCTCAATGTTACAATGAACATTCATCAATCTTTCTTATTTTCTCTCAGTTGTTGTATTTTCAGTACGCAGCAATCTCCATTTGTGCATCCAAACATACCTTTCTTAAACACAGAACCTCAAAGAATTGACAAGGTAAATTATAAAATGTAAGAACTTCTGGAGATGCTTTAGCTATTCATATCAAGCCAGGAGGTCTTATCTAAAAAGTGTTGGAGGGTTTCACCTCTTTTGCCTGTCCTACATTTCAGAAACTCTATGAAGTTCTTGCATCAAGCCAGTATGTTTGGCAGAAAATGATGTGGAGAACTGTTATTGCCAAATAGAATAAGTATTTATATAAAGTAAAATATTATGTGAATAATATTAATTTTAAAATATTAATTTAATTTTAATTAATTTAATTTTAAAATATTAATACCAGAAAAACTAGTTATACTGTACATCATCAGAAGCAACCTCCAAATTGTACTTATGTTGTGAAAATACCAATAGGAAAACTGGTAGTAACTGTGAGAGCCTTCCATGAGAGGTTGAGGAACGAAAAGCCCATTATGCATTTCAAGGCTCCTAGTGCAATGAGGCTCCCTACCCAACTACCAGTCATTGTAACTGGAGATCCCATTCTTGCACTCATTTTTAAATTAAATGCTCTAGTAGTGATAAATAGAAGAGAAATTGTAAATGATATGTTATATTATTTAGTATTACAAATAATATTGTGATTCTCCAAATAGAAAATTATTTTAAAATCATAGATAAATATTTCCATTATTTCTATAATAGAAGAAAAATAAAAAGACATACTTAACTGAAGAATTATAAGTAATACACAAAATATGAATTTTTCTATGTAACAGTAGTTTTCCTGTTAAATGGTAGTTCTTAAAGTGTGTCTCTCTGGATCAGCACCATCCCCTGGGATTAGGTTGGAAAGAAACTTTCTGGGGAAGAAGCTCACAGTTCCACCAAGAGATTCTGATGTGTACTCAAGTGAGGTCCACAGCCATGGAAAACTTCACATTCTCAATGTCTGAATAACTTGAAACCCTAGATACTTGTAGATTTCCTAAATATGAAACTAAGTCACTTCTGAAGCCATTTTCTTTCTAATAATGACCACTTCCCTCAATCATTTCATTAATTTTTGTCTTCCATCAACAATTGCCATAGGTAGGTGAAGGTGGGGGCAGTGCAGATTCTCCATAAACAGGCAAAATCTTCATTATGTACAAAGAATTCTTACCATGCAAAACCAAAACAGCATTGAAAAAACTATGTTGAGATATGGAGGATGAATGGACCACTAGTTGTAGGGGACGTTTATCTGGCCCTACATATCCATCCTCCAGCTGCTATGATGGTTGACTACTAATGACTCATGGCTGCTTGACTTCAGAGAGATGACTGCTGCTGATAGGGGCTCCATACTCTGGAGGTGACTCTATGCTACTGGCTTAGTCCATATCCTAGTGGTATGCTGGGGCAGAGCCCAAGAGCCAACTGTGTGCATCTTCTCCCAGTTCTGCATTCAGTGACATCATATTGGGAGTTAGAAATCACCAATGGTAGGGGCATTTATAGCAGCAAAACTGGACACTTCTATGAACCAATATGTACTGCATCTCAGAGCTAGTCAATAAATACTCATTAGCCCAATTCTAGCATAGACTAACTGGGGTATAAAAGGACAGTTCCCTTTCATGGACCAGAATACAATGTTCTATCTGAGATGGAATACTTGCTTAGTTCTTTTTTCTCTTCCATTATACTTCCCTAACTCCTACTCCCAAGAGCAAACCCTTTACAAATCACATGTACCCAGGTCCCTGCTCTCAGGGTTTGCTTCAAGGGAATTGGACACCATTAAAGTCATTAGTTAAGAGACTGTGAAAACAGGCTAAAAAATACATGTTTGCAATTACAAAAAGTTACAAGTCATTGAACTTTTTGGTTATAATGATAAGATGAAACTGTAAAAGATAAATTTGAAATGGCAATGATCTACTCATTGTATATGTAGCAAACTTTCACATTATGCTTCTCAAATTATGCTTTCATAACCATAGGTGAATGTATTTCAGATTCAGGGAGAAAAAGAATCTTCATATTAAAGGACAATGAATACATATGGATCAGATCCTAAAATTGACATGAACTTTACAAAATAAGACAAGACCCATTGAAGAAACTTGATAGTCATGGAAAAAATGGCATTAGCTGTTAGAAACGAGAGATATCTGTGCAAGGCATGGTGTTGCACTCCTGCAATCCCAGTACTCAGGAGGCTGAGGCAGGAGGCTTGCTGTGAGTTTGAGGCCTGTCTAGACTACATAAGTGAGTTCCAGGTGAGCTTGAACTACTTAGCCAGAACCCCATTTCAAAAACTAAAAACAACCCCCCCAAAAAAAACCCCCACAGATATCACAATTTGTCTTCTTGGGCATTAAGAGAACTGTGGTAGAACCAGTGTTTCTTTTTTTATAGAAAACCTTACAGTAAATGTAAATGAAAGATATGATTTTCCTATGAAAAATTTTATTATAAAAAGGTTCTCCTTTCTTAGGCTCCATGAAAACAACAGGGCTATGTTAGTATAGGCACAATTGTTCCAATAATACCCAGAAAACCATTTTCACCAAGAACAGTTATTAAATGCTGTTGAATAGCCCTGATAATTTAAGATTACGTAAGGCCTAATATCGATATCGATGTTGACTGTTACATTTTGGAAATTGTGGTCACCAAGCATAATGGGAAGACAACAGGAGCCTGCTGCTTAGGTTATTTTTTCTTCCATCATTTCTTGTTTTGTTTGTGGTAGGAGAGTAACATAATTGTCAACTTTAAGCTTGTCACAATTTTAGTAGATGTCCAAGGAGAATTAAAATATATATTGGCTGTGTGATTCTTTTTTCTAGAGAAACATAGACTTTTACTTAGATAAATAACTCACATTTTAGAACTGTTTCTAGCTAACGCACTACTTGTACACACATACACAAGCTAGTAATCAAAATTCTTGCTCTCTCGGCTTGGTAATAAACAGTAATATTCCCAGGAAAACTGCAATGGCATTAATACTACTCCCAATATAGTTTTATTTATGAAATAAATTAAGTATGCACACTCTTTAATGAGATCAGACTTCTCTAGGTATAGGTTTTAACCATAATGTAAGTGGATGAATGAATGAGTTTTTAGATCCTTTAATACTCAGAATATATTAGTTAAGTTTCTTTGAATAGTCTTTTATTATCTAAGACTCTTGAGGAATAGTATTTATAATTATTACCAGCTACAAACAAAGCTCCTGGAGTAAATCCTTAGTAAACAGGATTGGCATATTAAAGGATCAGTTTTTGATCTGGTTGTTTCCAATAGTATGAAGGATTAATATTCTTTGGAGAAATTTTTATTGTCTAATTAAACACTTCTTGAGTAAAATAATGTCAGATGAACTCATTAACTGAATATTTTCCTAACCCATGTTCTCCTAAATGTCCCATGACCAGAAGAGTAGCTGTATAACTCTGATTTAATGTAGGAACAATGGGAACCAATGCTAGGTTTTTCTTTTATCACAGCCCAACAGAGAAATACAAAGAAGTCCGAATTAAAATAAGTACAATAAGAAAAAGATGTTCCTTTTCCAACTGTTATAAAGCCTCTCCTATCTTTAAGCAAAGTTCAGTCAGTAATGATCTTATTTATGAAAGTAAAAGCAGAGGACGTTTTTCTTATTAAATAAATAGCTTTACACTTTGGATGTGGAAGGCATTGCAAAACAGTCCAAACAGAAAGCAAGTTGAATATCATCAACTCGTTTTCTCCCACCCACTGTTTTAAATTGCTTGCTTGGTTCCAGTTTATACGACACTTACATAAGTTGTTTATGAAGAGCCAAATTAATAGTCTTTGCAATTGTTTTCGTTGGAATTTGGAGAGCTGACAAATGAATTAGTAGAAAATGGCAATTCTACATGAATTAGCTTTTAAGTCTCCCTAAGAGGATGATGCAAAACTTAATAAGAGACTTATTAGGAGAAGTAGGACAACTTAATTCAGATTGATTATAGACTTTGGTGAAGACAGCTGGGGTTCAAATGAAACTGAAAAAGAACTTATATGCACTTCAAAGTATGCTAAGCAGATGTCTGAAACAATTACTCCATTCTGCCTTTTCAGAAGTTTCAAAGGCAGGATGGGAATAGTGTGGTAAAGTTCTATCTGCCTAAATTGAGGTAGGGGTTTTACTAACACACACAGTGTTATCTAAAATCAGTTGTTGTGGATAAAGAAACTGCTTTGACACTGCTACCCTAGTAATTTGCTTTTAGCTTTATAAGCAAAGAAGGAAACGAGAGAGAATGCATGGAAACTAAGTAATAAGTTCTCATACCAACATTAATTTGCAACTCATTTCATATTGAACAAATAATTTGGTCAGGAGTTTCAGAATAAATAATTCCTGTGTTAGTTCTTAAGCTCTATTAAAGCCAACAACGATCAGTCTACTATAAAAGTAAATACAATACTTTTAAAGTACACAGTGAGACTTTATTTTCATAGGGTTTTCATGGATGTACTCTCAGATATTAAAGGTCAAATTATGTTTTTAAACAATGCACCTGGGTGCTCTGAAAGCTAGATGGAACTGTAGGTTCTCCATATACCAGGCGTTAGTTTCACATTTAATCCAGGTTTACGTAGTTTTATATCTTTTGTTTTTTCCTTCTTGGCCAAAAGCTTAGTATACATAGCACTTTTATTAACCAAAACAAGAAAACAATAACAAAAGACTCCATATAGCAATTCATTCACTGTTCATAATGCTAGTAAATTTTCCTCTCCCTGTTCTAGGTAGTGCACCTCGTTCATTATAAAGATAATATTCCATTATTTGGAGTCAAAAAAGCTTATATATTTTGAGAATTTGAATTGTCCTGGTTATAATGGTACTGTCTATCCATGCATCCTCTTACTCTATGAATGGACTATAAGTTTTCTTGATAAAACTCATATATAAGAAAAGATTTAAGGGTGGCTCACATAAATGATAAATGTGGCAGAATAATAAAATAAGAATAACATGTTAAGACCAGGGTTAAAAGGAGAAAAGCAGTAAGAGAAGACAGAATTGCACCCCCTCCTTGCAAGCCTCCTGCTTGCCAAAGTGAAATTCTAAGGCAGTACATCACAGGTCCCATTATCTACCAAAGGAAGCGTATTTGGTTTCCTCAATGTCAAATTCTGAGATAGCATTTTTTGGACAAATTGCTCAAATAACCAGGCCACCTGGGCTTGGTACGCTGGACTTGAAAAGATGCACAGGCTACTCTTACAATTTTAGAGGTGAGTGCTGAGCATAAGTAACAATGGTGTGATGGCTTTGTTACAGTCTCTGATCCACTATACATATCATCAGATTAAACGCGATTAGAATGCCAAAAAGATCTAATCAAAATATTTCATTAAATGTCCTTTACAGGAAAACTTACAGAATCCCTGCCTTTGACTTTTCACATAAGAATCCTAAGTTTAAAGTCTTACAAGAATTCAAAACGCATAACTAAATAGATGAGATAAATTTGCATATTTCAAGATGAAAGCCAAGGAGAGTTTATGGTGTGTGAAAAACTTGGTTGAAAGTTACAGCTAGAGGTGTAGCTTGGTGGTACAACACATGCTTAGCAGGTATGACGCCCTGGGTATGGTCCCAGTATCAAAGAAATGAATGAATAAATAAATAAAGTCAACAAACTGAGTAAGGGTAGTGAAATGTTCCTGGATCAAGAACGATGTACCACTTTCTAGGTGAAGAAACCATGGTTACCTAGAACAAGGAAAACAACCCATAAAGATTTTCACATTGGGATTGTTCTAAAGGACAAAAATATCATATGCAGACTTTAGGTTCAGAAATTATTTTATTTTATTAGTTTCAATTACTCTGAAGGCTGAGGCAGGAGTACCATTTGAGTCCAAAAGCTGCAAGCTATTCTGGACAACATAGTGTGACTCTATATCTCACAATAATACTAAGAAGTATAAAAGGCTGAGGTTATAGCTCAGTGGTAGAGCATCTGCTTAGCACATCCAAGGGCCTGATTTTAATCCTTAGGTATTACACAAAAAAAGAAAGAGAAAAACATACTCTACTTTATTAAAGCCTTTCTATATTCCACTTACAGATCTATATAGAGCACATAATGATTCGGAATTATTTCCCATCACAAGGAAAGCAAAATATTTCTGTAGTCCAACAAGTATTAATGTTATTTCCAGTAAGGTAAAAAAATCATTAATTCTTTCCTTAAAAATATTTGATAAGCAATATATACTATGAATTTTAGAAGTAAAGAAGCATTTACAATTTAAATTTTATTCTTGTCATAATTCCTATGGAAGCTCTATTTGGAAAGCTGAGCTTATTTTAGTAAGCTAAATAGTCAGTATCAGTATTATGTTTCTTTGTTTTGATTTACCAAATTTTCCAACTTTTACTAAATAATCAGCTAGCAATAATACATTTCCATGGAGTCCAAAGTCTTAGATTTTGTTTCATGAATTCTACCACCAAAAAGGCACATTTGCTAATGAAATAGTATAATGCTATATCCCAAAGGAACATATATTGTGGAGTCATTTGATTAACAATTTTTTAAATACCTAAGTTCAAAATGGTGAGTGGTATTACGATCGAGTCACTAGGGGTGATGAATTCATAAGAGTGTCTAAAATATTATTTTGGCTGGTAGTTCAGTTGGGAATTCTCTATAGCATGGAGCTTACCAGGGTTTAAACTGCTAAACAGAAAAATGGAAATGGTGGTTTTAAGCATTTTTAAAACATAAGTTCTAGTTGAAAAGCTTTAGAGTTTCAGACCTGGTACCAATTAGATGGAGTAAACAATTTATTCCCACCACAAAATTCAAGAAGAACCGCTGAAGGGAAATAAATGTATATGCATTCCTATGATCCATAATTTAAAAATACTTATAAAGGTTTATAGAATACTGGTTTAGAAGCTGAAACCATTACATTTATTATCGCCAGTACAGAAATATTCAGGTACTATAACTCAAGTACATCTGTGTTTGAGGCAGATGTGCTGGCATACAAGTATAGGCTCTTTAAAAAAGGATAGTTAATGTCTATATGTTTAACCATTATTGTGATCAGAACGGGACTTATCAATTAAGCTATGTGAAATAAAGAACAGATAAGCTGAGGAAACTAAATTCCAAAAATAAGGTTGAATAAAGGTCAGCTGATATTTGAGCTGTTTCCTTTTAGTTATTTATGATTATTTAACCATGCTTAGTACATTATAAATGCTTCTGGTGTGACAGGTATAGCTAAAAATTCTCTATGCCTATGTACTCAAGAATTTGATTGATTTCTTAAGTAATTTAGTTTTTTGTGATATTTTTGCTAAACTTATTTTTCATTTTTGGAAAAGACTTTCAAAAATTGGTGTCTATATTGTTGAACTAAAGTACTGTACTTAACATGGAACAAATACAAGGCAATTGCATTCTAAAATACTATCTTAATTTTGAAGTTGTTGCCTTAAATGCTAGACATGAGATCCTAGAATGTTGAAGTGCAAGGGTTTTTAGGAGTTAATAAATTCAAATTTTTAAACTTTTCGGTTTAATTTTTTACCTATTATTTTATGAGCTATTTAATTTAAACTTAGACTGTAGGCTTCATAAGTACAAAGATCAAGTCTGTTTTTTATAACTACATGCTCAGTACATTGCACAGTGGCCCATAATCTGTTCTTAAATGAATGAAGATACTGAATGAAGTTGGGTGTGATAGCCCATGTCTAATAATTCTAGCATTAGGGGAGGCTGAGGCAAGATGATCACCAATTTGAGCCCAATCTGGGCAACTTAGTGATACCCTATCTCAAATAGAAAAATAAAAAAAAGCTAGGAATATAACTCAGTGTGAAGGCCTTGGATTCAGTGTACATTTGCCCCCTACACATACACAAGACAGTACATGAGATTCTGTACATGTTGCGGGCATTGGCTAGGAGCTGGGGATTTATAAATGTACACTATGATCCTTTCCTTTAGAAAGTTTACCTTCTTTGGGACAAAAAGGCACACCCAGAAGCATATTCTACTAATCTCTCCAACCAATCAAGTTGACAATCAATATATATGAAATGTAAATGTGACAGTTTAAGCACCAAATTGTAAGCAGTTAAAGGTGGGATTTGTGGACATTTAGTGAAGATGACAAAGACAAAGTGACATCTATGGAGGGCCCTGAGGGCTGAGTAAGCGCTCATCAGGCAGATAAGATGGGGTAATCCAGAGAGAGTGAAGAACATCTGCAAAGGCAGGCAGTTAGGCAAATGATGGCAGGTTGTGGTGAAAGGGTGGCAGCATGCGGACAGTGAATACCATATGGTCTGGAAAATGGAAACTTCATTTGCGAAGTGAAGCCATGGGATTTTGTTCTCTAGACAGGCATTTTCCTGCATAAAGTTGGAAGAGGCTGGATAATGCTGAAATACTTCAGTAAAGAACAGTAAAGAAACTGTTCATTCATTAACCCAATATTTAAAAGGTAATGTCTATCATGTGTCAAGCATGCTGACTCGGGAACATGAGTTAAATTTGTATTCTGTTACCATGGAAGTAAAAGACACTAGTGATTAGAATAGGACATTATTGAAACAAGCAGGGGAAATATAAAGAAGATATTTTGAGGTAAAACAAGCAATCCCACGTGGGCAGTGAAACTGTTAGGTTGAAGGATGAAACTAAAATTTCCAGCCTGGGGGCTGGGGATATAGCTCAGTGGAATAAGTGCCTGCCTAGCAAGCGCAGGGTCCTGAGTTCGATTCCCAGTACTGCAAAAAAAAAAAAATTCTAGCCTGGGAAACTTATTGAAAACTTATGGGAAACTTATTTCATTGACTGAAATAGGAAACACAAGGCAAAGGGCAGGTAGAAGCGAATACTATCTGGGACTGGGAAAACGGAACAAATGACCTTGGCTTCACAATGTGTGAATTGGAGGCTCTGTGTCATATGGGTGAGGGGATGAGAAGAGACTCAGACTAGAGACTGAAATGGCACCACCGATGCCCATTCCAACTGTGAACAGTTAAATAATAAATATTTGAACGAGGTTAGAAACTTGGGCACAACAATGTTTGATTTGAAGAGGACTTCTGTAGTTGTGACAGGAGATGACTCAATAAAGCCTGTTTTAATTTGCTTGTTTCAAAATAATAGTAAATCTGTTATTTCCTTATAAATATACATATTATATATTGGTCAGCTTTCCTATCGCTGGCACAAAATGCCGGACATCTGCAACTTAAAGGAGAAGTTTATTTTGGCACATAGTTTTAGAGGGTTCCTTTGATACCCAGCTGGTCCCAAGGCAGAAACATGGCAGAAGGGCATTGCAGAGTAAAGACATTCAATTCATGACTCTCTAGAAGCAGAGAAAGAGACAATGCCAGAGAGGAAGCGGGCAGGGACCATATATACACCGGAAGGTCTCGTCCTCATGACCACCCAGGCACACTCAGAAATATGCTTTACTAATCTCCCCAACCAATCGAGTTGATAATCAAGAATATCTATTACATACCATCTTTGTGCCACAAAAGAATAACTTGGGACTGTAGTATTCTAAATATATGATTTTTTCCTCGTGTCTTCAGTGGGCTAAAACAACTAGGAGTTGCATTAAACACATCATGTGTTGTAAGGAATAGGAAGCATTACTGTTCTAATTTCACAACACCATAAATTGTGCATCTCATATAAGTTAGTTAAAAAAGGTAAAAACTTGGACTCCTGGCTCTTGACAAGTGCTACATTTTTCTCTATTCTGATAGCAACTCAAGGAAACAATCACAGCAACAATGCAGCCATGTGCACATATGTCAGCCTACTTTAGTATGATGGTATGAATTCTCTAATGGCAAATTCTGGCCGTGTGACTTTTTCATATTTCACTTTGTATCACTAAAGATAGACAAGTGATTATATTACCATCTTCGCTTGGAGAAAATACCATGTGGAAGAAGACTGAATTGGTAAAAAATGGATTCATTTCTACTATTTAAGTAAGGGCTCTATTTTTAACTTTGTGGGAGGAAAAACTGTGCATGAGGTGAGATGGGAGCTTCCTCTGACTCCCTCAAAGGGCTGTGGAGCAAATCAGTAGACAGTACCTTGACTTTTTCGAGGTGATCTTGAAGAGAGTCAATGAGAAGATCGCCCACGGGCTGCCAAGACCCCTTGATCACCTCAGCCTGGCGCAGCTTGAGGTCCAGCTCATCTGTGGCCTCCTGAAGTTCCTGCAGTCTTTCCAAGGCCTCATCTATTTTTCTCTGCCAGTCAGAAGAGTGCAGGTTCAATTTCTCCCACTCAGTGTTGACCTCCTCAGCCTGCTTTCGTAGGAGACGAGTGACATTCTGGGCTCTCTCCTCGGGAGGCAGCTCTAAATTGGCAATATGACAAGGTTTTAGGCCACATTCATTTTTGTTTAAAAAAACATTGTTGAAAAGGTCAGACTGGGAGAAAGAAAGCAAGTACAGTTTAACAAGAGGCCAAACTACTGATTAATGGCTCTTTTACACTTTGGCATGGATTGCGATATAGTCTGCCACATCTAAAGTTTGTCTTCCACAGTGAATCTTTTCTACCTTACATTAATCAGATAAACCAACAGTTGTTTAAAATATTGAGGCCCCCAAAAATTTGGATGCACAACATAAGCTCTAAATCACTTTAGTCTGGCTCTGAAATTGAAAATTAGCTTGTACTCCTCATAATAACAGAATTCCTTCTCACAGATAAAGTCCTTTGTTTATTATTTTCTAAGTGTTTCAATAAACTATCACTAATTTCTTTTAATATTTATTTATGATTGTGCAAACAGATTTATGAATGGTAGCTTATGATTCTTTACTCTTTTTCAACATCTATGTTTAATTTGAATTGATTCTGTTTAACCTAGAAAATATGAGAGCTATCCAGGGCTTGGCAGCAAGAATGGATGGGTTGCTCTGCCGCCGCTGATCTTTCTATCAATATGTTATTACAGTCGCACATTCAATTACCTCTGGGCTCCTGGTAGAGTTTCTCCAGTCCTTCCAAAGGCTGTTCTGTCAGAAATATTCGTACAGTCTCCAGAGTACTCATGATTACAGGTTCTTTAGTTTTCAATTCCCTCTTGAAGGCCTGTGAAATGAGATGAAAAGAAATGCTTATTTGGCTTGTGGCATTCTTCTCAAAATTAATCCTGGGTGCTCAGACCTTGCTTATAAAATTCCCAGGTCAATTTTTATCTCTCATTTATAAACTGATAGTCATAAAATGATGAAGAAGGCTATTGAGATCTTTCTGTTAATGAGTAGACCACTATATTTGTAAAATTATTCTGGGGGAAAAGGGCAGGAGTGTTCAAGTTTCAAGGTAGGTGATCCTTTCTTCTTAAGATAAGACTGCTTTGTTTATGAAGCCTGACTGTCAGACTTGAAAAGTAGATCTAAAGTTGCAATATACATTGCAAAACCTAATATGGCTAATGAGAATTTAAATATACCCAAAGGAATGGTTAGCCACAACATAATGGGAAGCCTCAACTGCCATGGGAGGAACTCAGGTTGTCTTCAAATATGCAATCAGTCCAAATGATATTACACCAGTTAATTCTGCCAAAATGTCTGAGAGTGAGTAAAACAGTATATTAAAAAGAAGTGAAAACTGTCAATACTTTGGAAAAATAACTATTATATTAGCCGTTCTTACCTGTCAGAGAACAGTAGAAATGTTTTGAGCTATAATGGATGTGAGAAGTGTGGAAACAAATTTCTATAACTAATGGGCCTAGAATAGGTGTCTAGAGGCAGCTAGGGTAGTAATCGCTCATCCATAATCTTCCTTGAAACAGGGGATTAAGAGAAAAGCAAAGTACATAGTTTCTACCATCAAGAAGTTACTTGACACAAAAGAAAATGATGGGGCTGACAGTGTAGCTCAGTGGGAGAGTGCTTTTCTAGCATGTACAAGGCCCTGGGTTCCATTCTCAGAGCAGAAGGAAGGGACGGACGGAGGATTTGGTGACTAAATTGGTGTTGGAGATAAGAGAGAGGAAGGAACAAGGACTTCTACTTTTGGATCAAGTAACTGAGCAAATGGTAGATGAAATTAAACTAAGTGTGAACAGTTGAATTTTCCTGTATCTCTTAGCACACCTGCAAAACCTATAGTCTCTTGAGAACTTTCCCATGCCATTTGAATTTGATCTATAGCCATCTACTAGATAATTTCTCAAATTGCTCTTACCTAAGAAGACCAAATGCTTACAGCCTAGAGTAGGGTCCTAGGTCAAGATCCAATTTGTCAGAAGGACTAGAGCATCTTTCTCTCTAGGTAATTATACTTCAAAATCTATGAAGCCCAGACCTTGAAGTCTATTTGTATATTGCAAAACCTAAAACACATGGGGCCAGAAAGCCCTAAAAAGCTAGAGCTAGATTCAAATCCATTATGTCTCCAAAAAGAATCTTTCAAGAGGAGAAGAGGACAGCTGCCTCTTCCTTTAGAGGCAGAGAAAACAATTTCCTGATCTTGTTGTCTATGGATTACTCAGCCACTCAGATAGGAAAACTTTTATCATATTCATCATTTCACATTAGGAGTTAGTCTTTGGGTGAAGGGAGAAGAAGGTAAAAATATTACTGTAAGGTAATTAAAAGAGATCTGGTCTCAGATCCAGAACACTTCATGCGTGCATCAGGATAAAATTACTGAATACTAATATTAAAGACCCAATACTATGACAGAGAGGATTCTGTGTCTGGAATGGACCAAAGAGTGTGATTGCCTAGGTTGCAGAGGTAACACCCACCCCTGAAAATGATAAAGTCAAGTGTTTGGGGAGAAGAAAAGGAGATTTAGGAGCTATTCTCACCCAGTTAATGTACACTGAGTACCTCTATATCAACATTTAATGCGCAGATAGAAAAATACGATCTCATGAGAGAGCAAAATGGAATACACAGGTTGCGGGCTTGGGGAAGACGAGGAGTGTAGAACTATGAAAGAGAGAGCAAGAGTTTTAAGAGCATCTAATTGTGATACGCAGAGGTAAAGCCAGATCTGGACTGAAAAAACATTCATCTGATTTGGTGAAAACAGTTTCAGGGCAATAACCTCAGAAGTCCGTTTAATGGAGGAGGGAATAAAAGAAAAGGGTAGGAATTCCAATGAAAACTGTTCAATATTTTTGTTGCCCTGAGCATAAAAAGAGAAAGAGAGGAGAGAATGAGAACAGATGACAAAATAAAGGGAAAAGGTGTTCTGAGGATAATGACTTGAATACAGATCAGAAAAGGGAAACTAGCCATAGACTAAACAACCACCTTGGTCTTTCAGCCCTTCATTTTTCAGGAGGGGAAACATTCAATGTTCAAATTAGAAGAGGCCCAGGAAAATTTGGTGGTCTCCAGGAAACTAGCATATTTGATCAGACCAGAAGGGAAAGATCTACTAAAGATACGGATAGGAGAAAGTAGAAAAAAACTATTAGAATGGGGTCATTCAATAAGAAAAGGGGCCTTAAAAGTCTCATCTCACTGAGAAAGTCCAAGACACTATCAGATGATGCATTTCCATTGTTACAATTGAACAGTAAAGAATTCAAGGCCAAGGGCCAGCCATTGTGAGGCGCCACTTGGTTGCCCTCGAGTTGTTGCCAAGGACTTAGCTCCACTACAGCTGCACTGTTCATTTCTTAAATGTGAGTCACAGGATTAAAATGAGTCTGAAGAGTAGACAAAGGAATTTCTGTCATTACAAAGACATAAGCACCATTATTTTCCCATCATTGCTTGAAATTAAGATGAGAAAGTGGATAGAAGAGTGGTTAAGCGATAGTCTCTTTAGAATTTAGAGAGTTGTAGACCACAGACAAAAAAAGCATAACGAACAAGAGAGGAAAGAGATAGTTGGTTCTAGATAACGAAAAGGCAAATGTTTCTTTTATTATGCAGAAACTCCACAAATAATAATATATAATTTTAAATATGGTTGTCTGAAAGGGCCTCCTCCATTATTCACTTAACAAACTTTACACACCGACAATGTACCAAATGCTCTTCAATGAAATGGATATGAGTGGTCCCTGTGGCACTGAACTCCAGGGACATAGGCTTACGTGGTTAAGAAAAGATTCTCAGTTTACACAGTAGAAGATCCAAATTTCAATATCTAATAATTTACCATACACTGAATGTTGTAATACAGCTAATTGCATTTTGAAAATATGGAAAATGGAGACACTTTCAAACAAAATTAAGAACATTTAATGACAAGAGCCTTAATTCCTTGGTAATAAGTGTCTTGTCTCTCAAGGAAACACCGTGCAAATTAGCTTTGAAAAACTGTGGATTCACACAACACTGATGTTTCTCTTATAAAATATGGCTAATATTTTCATTCAGACAAATTGGTTCATTCATGTGCTGATAAGAAAATTAATCAGATTTAGAAACTTTCCCACACACACAGAACATATCTGTGCCATATTTATATGCTGATATTCAAATGTTAAGGTAATTACCTCCTAAATCTCTTGAACACATCAAGCTATTTTCTGTAAAATATATTCTCATCTCATGCCTTTCTATTCACTTCTCTAAGACAGCAAGACCCAAGGGTCCAAAATAGTGATGTGGAAGAATTACAAGCAATTACCAAATGTTTAGAGTACCTCTGTAAAAATAAAATACTGTTCTGTTTGGAAAGTCAGAAAAAATTAGGCATACTAAGTGGATGTTTTTTATTTAGCTTCTAATGGTTTCCAAAATAAACTATTGAAAGCATGCTTTACAATGCTATGGTAGTGTAAATCCCAAGGTAAATCTACTTCTTTTTCAAGTTAAGTTATCTGATGAAGCCAGGATTGGTGGTACCACCTCAGAGAGTGTGAGGCAGGAGGACTGCAAATTCCAGATTAGTCTAGCCAATTTAGTGAGACCTGTATACAAAATACAACCTGTATTTAAAAAATCTCTCTAGTGAGACCCTGTATAAAAAAAAAATTTAAAGATGATCTGGGATATAGCTCAGTGAGAAGGCACTGGGTTCGATTCTTAGTACAATAAAAAACTTACAGATGTTGCCTATGCAAAAATTGGCCAATTAGATGACTGCTGATTAAATACACGATTCAAAAATACTTATTTTGAAGCTATTATGTATAAGGTATAGAAGATGTAGGGATCTGATCTTTGTCCTTGGGAAGTTGACACTGTAGTTTGGTTAATAATATTTGTGGCATATACGTTCTAATTCCAAGCGTTTCACCAATGCATATTGAAACACAGATAAGTTATGGTTTACTTAAGGCTAACAGTTCATTAAACACTTTGAATCTAAATCCTGAAATTCTTAAGCCAGGGTGAAAAGTAAAAGTTGTTTGGATTTATAATAATTTGGAAGCCATGAAAGTGAAAAAACTTTATGGCCATGAATTAAATCCAAAATTTAAAAGACCTAAAAATAATAGAGAAGAACCAAGTCACTGATGACTTTTTCCTGCCCCTCCTGCTTCCAGAAATAAGAGGGTAAATATCACCAAATATACCTAACAATGCCATAAACAGAAATAGCTCAGAACCCCTTGTGAGGGACGAAGGGCAGGATATTGACTTGCTTGAAGTACTGCAGAGAATATGGGGAAAGGCTGAGGACTCTGGGCCCAGGAACTGACATTACAGGGAGAAAAGCGATCTTTCTTTTTACCTAGAGACTGGGGAAAAT
The DNA here is from genome assembly GCA_004027595.1 of Dinomys branickii. NCBI lineage: Eukaryota > Metazoa > Chordata > Mammalia > Rodentia > Dinomyidae > Dinomys > Dinomys branickii. The sequence continues at coordinate 21,131 of PVLD010021988.1, forward strand.
TCACTGAATATACAGGGTATTGCTTTTCAAAACACATATATCTTTCAATTATGCATAGCTTCCTTGGAGCCGAATTTTACCGACCTTGTCACTGAAGCAGCAAAGCTATTATTTGTGTTATTCAGAAGGAAATCTGATGGAATGCCTATACACAATTTCCATATTCAGAAGAAAAATTTGACAGAACCATCTTGGAAGGCAGATTAGAGTGGTACAAAGGATATAATCCCGACTAGTAGAAGCCCTGTGGTCCAAGTATGGTCTGGGCCAGAACCTGGCTCCAGTGATCCCAAAAAGGTTATCACGTCTCTCTGACCCTTTCCATGCTTATTTGTCCAATGGCAAGTCTGACAACCATTTTACCTAAGTCCTAACATCCAGGTCTAGTCCTCTATAGTCAACACGTTTAGGTCATTAATTAATCACAGGTCTGTTGTCCAGTCTCTGAGGAGCATCACTGCTAATCGTAAAAAATTACATCCATAGCTTGGCACACAGTAGATTGTCACTAAATACTGGTGAATAAAAAAATAGAACATCTAGCTAAAAACCAGAGTACATTACAGGGAGGCCAGGTTGATTTAGACGCAGAACAGGCTTTCAGGCAAGGGCCTTGTCTCATGAATCATTGGAGAAAAATCTAATGCTATAAATTGGGAAAAACAGAGATGTTATTCTGGGCCTAGTCATAGGTTCCCGATCCAAAGCTAGGTGTAACCTTTTACTTACTGCCTGGAATTTCCTCAAGAAATGGCTCTAGTCATTCTGCCTTCTTCAATCTAGTGATTTCTGAAAGGAAATGTTCATGTCCAAACACAAATTCCATAGTTTGGGCCACTGGCTGGGGCTTTTCCCCTACTTTGCGACATTTGGAGGATGTGAGAGCAGCAGACAGACTGAGAGTTTGAGTGTGCCAAGAGCTCCATTCATTCAAGAAATGCTTAGGAGTGGGCAGAATCAGGGACATTAACAGCCATATCTGTCATTTGACCAGTATTTAAAAGTTTTATTGTCCCAGATGATCACTGCAGTTCCTGTGTGATTTTTACCTTCTCTTTGTGCCTTCTATATTGTTTTTACATCTGATAAGAGAGTTGCTGAATATAATCTGTCACCACAGTGATGTTCCTCATTTAAAGAGCCACCAAGTTTATTAAGCCTCAAACATCTAAGAAATACTTTATCAAATGCTGACTTATGCACAGTAAGCACTCAATTACTGTAATTCAAGACCAAGATCTTTGAAAAGGGCAAGGATCCAGAAATATAAGCCTAACCTTTGAGAGGCTGAGGCAGAAGGATCACTGTGAGATGGAGACCAGCCTGGGTTTCATTGGGAGTTCATGGCCAGCCTGAACCACATAATGAGACCTTGTCTCAAAAAAAAAAAAAACAAACAAAAAAAAAAACCAAGAACAAGAACAACAAAACAATACTAAAAAGAAAACATTGCTTCCAAGAACTTAAGCAAATGCATAAAGGTTCATGAGATAAAGAAGCTTCAAGGAAGAGAGAAACTCAGGAAAATAAAACTCATAAGGATTAATATTCACTGGAGAGAGCTAATGTTAGAGAAGTTATAAAAATGGGCTGAAAAGAAAATGTCTTAATTATTTTTTTCCTTTTATTGTGGTAAAAGCATTTAATATGACATCTGCCTTCTAACAAAGTTTTAGGTGCATACATCACTACTGTTATAGGCTTTATGCTGTACAACAAATCTCTAGAACTTACTTATCTTTCATGCCTGAAACTTCATGTGCATTGAGTATCACTTCCCCTGAATCTCTGACAACTACTTTTCTACTCTCTGCTTTTAGCAGTTTGACTATATAGGCATCTTTAAATGAAATGAAAAAAATAAGGTTCTGTCTTAGATGAAATTGCAGTGTCAGGTATGTCTAGGTGTTGTATCAGATAGTCAACAACATGAAAATGGAAAGAAATTAAATCAATTTGAAGTGAAGTAGAAAAGAGAATGGACATATTTCAAGCCTGAAATTAAGTTTTAAAAATCTAATTATGCTTCATTAGATGTTTTTGAGTATTTAGGTAGAAAATATGTTTAACAAATTTCTTGTGGAGATGTATTTTGCGGGGAAGTCTTTTAAAATAAAAGTTGTATTCTTTGAGGTCAAGGGCACAGGCTAGAAGAGTCCAGCCTGCTTGCGGGGCTATGATACTAGAGGGGATCAGTCTACAGACCACACAGCATCTTGAATATCTGTTTGACTCTCAATCCTACGGCTGTGCTGTTTCCAACAACCACTAGGGACAAGTACTCCTCTAACAACCACTTCCTCCTGAAAGCCAAGTGAAATTTGGAGCTGATGCTGAGCAATCACTGGGGAAAACTTCGTCCCTTTCCATGGCCACTGAGGGAATTACCTCTTAGGTCACTGAGCCTAAGCCCTAAATTCTGAAAATTCTTTCTACAGTGATAATACCAATGAATGGATTACTGGAACACTCTGTGACAAATTAATTTATAACTATTCTCAAGAGACTCAGCCAAGATTTGAGACTGTAAAGTGTGAGGAGGGAAGAATTTCTGGAACGCATCACTTGTCGTGTCTATCATTATAATGCCAAAGTGGAGCCTTTCATTGGCATGTGTCTTCACATAGGATCATTCCCAGGTCCTTCTTATCTTCATAAATAAATCTTTTATCTATTTGTCCAAGTCACAGAGCTCAAAGTCATCTTTGACTTCTGTCTTTTTCTCACGCTTCACATCCCATTGAAAGTTTTATCAGCTCAACCTTTAAAATATATCTTAGCTCAAATAATTTTTTTTACCATATCTATCATTACCATTCCAGTCTAAGTCATAATCATTTTTTTCTCTAGAAGACTTTTCCATCCTCTTAATGTTCTCTGTACTTTTGGTTTTGGCCCTCTCAGTCCATTCCCCATACAGCAGCCAAGTGAATTAGCAACCTTGAAATTATGTCACATCATCTCTGATGAGAGCCCTCCAGTGATGTATCATTGTGCACACACTAAAACTTATCATAGAATATGGCCTGCAAGACTGTTCATGGTCTGGCCCTGTGTCTTTGTAATCTAGTGCCATCTCCTTGAGGACCACTGTCCCTCTCGCTTTTCCTTGAACACTCCCAATCTGCCCTCCATGCTTGGCTTTCTGAATTTGTTGCTCATTCTGCTTAGAACACACTTCACCCAAGGTCTGTGCTTGGTCCAGTCATTCACACAGATCTTTGCCCAAGTATTTGCTCTTCCGATAGGCCCACACTCTAGCCTTACACTGTCCTTGCTTCGCTGACTTTTTCTTCATAGTACTTATTACTACTTGACATTATTTTACATATTAGTCTACAGATTTACATTGCACATCCCTCAATCAAACTCAATGTCCATAGGGACAGTACTTGTTTTGTTCACTCTCTTACTCTCAGCCCCTGTCATAGAGTAGGCACTCAATAGATACTTTTGGAAAGAATACATTCTATGAATTTTAACTGTGATAAAAATTTTCCTAAAAGAATTTTTTTGACAAAAAGTAAAGCACAGTAAGGGATCAGGGGTACATTGGTAATTAAATGAAAAACACTTATATAAGTGTTGTGTAAAGGCAAAACATTGTACAAATATTACTTTTAAGAGATTTGTCAAGATATCAAAATATTTTGACAAAGTGAGGAAGAAGATTTTGGTAGAAAAACCAATTCGTAAATTGTTCACATTTTATCTCGTCATAGTCATAAAAGAAAAGCAGCAGTTCCTAGATGACTTTATTCTTCCATTTTGATGACATAGCTAGTTTTTAGAAGATTTCCTCAAAGGCCTAGAAATGCAGTTCTAAAAATATATTGTAAGAGTTTTCTGTTCAGCATCCCTAAATATGACTGCATAGGACACTATACTTACCAGATGTGAGTGACGAAGAATAAATCAAAAAGATATCTATTTCCCCCAACATAGCTAAGGAGACATCTTGGAATAGGTACAGCTAAAAGTAAACTCTGCAGGGGATCAAACTTGGTTAGAAACTCTAAGAGTCCAGGTCATCAAATGCTGGAATGAATCCCTCTATCACAACCCTTTGTTGATGGTCACAGGCAATAGGGAAGACTGCATTTTTCTGAACATAGAGAGGACTCAAGTTTTAACATTCACAAATGGCATCCAGAGACATTTTCTATTTCTGTGTAAAGCAAACACAGAGACCTCACCCAGCTAAAACATACTAAAAGATAACCCATAGTAAGCAAGCCAGCATTGATAACAGAATCACACTAAATAAATGTATAATTTACAACATGATTTGGGGGTGATTTTATCGAATTTCTGAACCACGACTTCCCTTTGCGGTGACTTCTGAAGAAATCGAACATGCATAATATATGACCTGACAAATGAACAAGTAAACTACTTTATTCCAGCCTTTTCATTTGTCAACAGCATCCAAGCAATAATGGCTTTCTGTCCACTGTTTTAATAATGTATGTATTGATTACTTCCATCTCAATCTTAACCAGAAAATCTCAGGAAGCTTGGAAGGTGTCCTTAATAGTCTCTAGGGAAGGGATTACAGAGATTTTAAACTGAAAGATGAAAACCTAATGACAAAAAATTTCATTAGTAAAAATGCAAATAAAAAGTCTTTACCTACATGTTCTTATAATCAAGACCTAATTTCCATTTGGACTTGGGATAGGAAAAAGGGAATTAAATAAGCTCATGGCTTGTTGTAGTTCTCCTTAGAAATTTCCCACTATGATTTGCTCTTTTAAGACTCTCTCTAGGTTAATCACAGAAGTAGACAAGTAATAAATATCACTTTAGTGACTGCTCAAGTAAAACAAAGGAAGTAAGTTTTAAAAATATATCTGGACCAGAATAATATGCACTAATTGAAAACGAGTCAGTCTAGTGAGGCAAGTAATGAGGAATTGTAAAAGCCAGGATAATATATTGAAAAGATATAAAAATCGGTCGGTTTATATTTGCTAAGGCACATTTGAGCTTTAATTATTTATAACACTTCACTGCATATGGAGCATTACTTTATTAATTAGTTTTGAGAGCCATTCAGTTGTAGTTGTTCTGCTGCCCAGCTGGTTTGGGGAACACAGATCCATTCCCATGGGTGTGAAAATTGCTCTGAGAAGTGAGACTGTACTTCTCGACTACTGGTGTGGAGTGTCTTGGGATGTTACCTACAGAAAAATCAGATATCTTTCTATCATGGCAAATGAAATGCACTATAAAATTTAACTTTAAGAAAATAGTGCAAAACATGATATTTTGCTATAAAATTTTGTCATTAATCTGAAAGCATAATATAAAGAAAATAGAAATTATCTGTTTTGAAACATATTGGTTTACACAAAATTATAACCTTAACTCCTGACATTTTAATGCTGTATGTGTTCCCATAAAAAGCAACAAGTAAAAGTTTTAATTACTTAAAACAGAGAGTAAACAGATGATTAAAAATGACACTGCGAGTACAAGGGGAATAAGTTTATGATTACAAGTGGCCCATATTGATTCCAAGCATTCCATACGTATAACCATAGAATCAAAGAACTTATAAGGAACCAGAATTTGTAATTCTGGAAACATAACAAAGTAAACAAGTCTAATAAAAGTGAAATACAAAATCTGCCAGTAATGAAATGCTTTGTTTTGTGTTGTTTTGCTTTGTTTTGAGATAGGATCTCACTGTGTAGTTCAGGCTGACCTTGAACTTTTTATGTAGCCAGGCTAGCCTCACAGTGATCCCCCTGCCTCAGCCTCTAGAATGCTGGAATTACATGCATGTGCCACCATGCCCAGCCTAATGATGAGATTTTGATGGAAATTTGTACTGATTGTGTTTCTTTCCTTTTTTCCTGACTTCAGAGCCCGGTGTAGTGGAGTGTGCCTGTAATTCCAGCACTATAGGAAGCTGAGGCAGGGCTCACAAGTTTAAGCCAGTCAGGGAAAATTAGTGTCTTAGTGAGACTGTCACCAAAAACCAAAAGCAAACAAACAAACAAACCTCTGGGAATGTAGCTCAGTGTGAAAACCCTAGGTTCATTCCCCAGTACAAATCAACAATAATCACAACAAACTGACTTCAGAAGATCCAACTGAAAAGCCCAGTTTGAAGGATCTTCATTTACTGTTTTTGAGCCCATGCAACAAGTGTCCCACTAAGTAGTGAGCCCGGGCAATACATCTCTGAGAGGGATACTGTATAATGTGACAACACTGAATAAAACTGAGCACTCAACTGTTTTCTCATCAACATCCAGGAGTAACAATGTTCCTTGAGGAAGGAGAATGCTTTGTGAAGAGGGTGTCTCTTAAAGGTACCAAGAGAAGCTCATGAAAACATCGGACCAAACTACAAGTAAAGCCCATGCGTATCCAAGCAACTGTACACAAGTTACAAAAGGATGCTTAGCTGGGCATGAACAGAAAAATCCTGGAAGGTAGGAAGGAATGTCACTCTGTAATCTTTCTTTCCCTGCCCCTGTTTTTTCTTGGTAGAGTAAGGAAGAATGAAAAGTTATTACTAGTTCACCGGCTTTTTTTTTCTCCTCTCCTCTGATTATGTTTTTCTCCATCTATTCAGAGTCTACCCTGATTAGGTAGGCACTTTAGAGAGTGGTAAGTATAAAAATGATACCCCCTACAAACTTCCAGAAGCACATGCTTTACTGAGGGTGATTAACAATAATCAAATAATTACACATATGTATGATGCCAAAGAATAACTCACAGAAGGAAAAGTTGACATCATCGCACCAGTGTATTCAAAGGCCAGAGAAGAGCTTGTGGGCTGTCCGAGCTAAGATACAAGGATTACTAGATGTCAACTTGGACCCAGTGAACAGCTAGGTGTGGGTAGGAAGGCTTTCAGAAAGAGAACCAGGCTTTAAACCGCATGTTTAAAGCCTTACCTGAAAGGTACAAAACAACAACAACAACCAAAAATCCACAAAATTCAGCGTGGCTGCTGTTCTATGAGCAAGGGGAAGAGCAGTAAAAGAGGTGAAGGTTGGGGCCAGACCAACTGGATAATTTTATTGCCTGTGCTGAGGCTTTGGTCTCTTTCCAAGGCATTAAGAGACCACTGAATGATATAACAAGTACTGACATTAATTAATGTATATTTTTAAATACTTATACTTTTACATATGTTACTCTGAGTGAAATGTAGAGATTATAGCCTGAGGGAACAAAAACAGATGCCACAAGATTAAGAGTTTTATGTAACTATGTTGATGATAACAACAGACAGAACTAAGGAATACTTCGGAGGTAACTGACCTCCAGATGCATTGGCAATGGAAGGCTGGGGGTGGGTTACCGTGAAAAGGTACCATACCAATCTGCTGTGGTGTTTTCTGAATAGGAGAAAATATTTAGATTCTCCATGTTGTGTGCTTTTGTAGATGGAAGCAACAAAAAGTTCAAGAAGCAAAGGCATTTAGAGCATTGGAAAATAGTTATTAAAATGTTTGATGACAGAACTTAAATTGTATTTGGAGGATGGTAAAAATGGCGGGGTAGTGGAACTAGTATATAAAACAGAATTATCAGAGGGCTTGAAATCTTGTTAGGTCAAAGAATGGTAACAGACAGGGATCTGAACTAGCACAGGACCAACTGGGATTGAATTAATTTATCTCTGGTACAAGTTATCCTGCACTCTAGTGTCCCCATCTCCCTGAGTCACGTTACGTTTGTGAGATTGCTGAGTGAAGACTGAGATGAGTACTGAGAAACATTGTACTGCTCTTTATGTATTAGCAAGCTACCAAAGCCGACAGAGATAAGAAAGCAGGACTGGTGACAAAGTATTGGCTAAAAGGGAGTGAGACAGATATTTTGACCAATTTTCTCATCTTTCAGTTGCTGAACAAGCGGAAATTGCAATCTAAATCACAGAGGAAAATGAGTAGAATCTGTCTCCTGACTCCTAGTGCACTTGCCCAATGACTCATTTGCTTTAATTTCTCAAACTAGAATAAAATTACACCTTTTTTCAGAAAGCCAGTTTCATTTTACTACATAGTACATTCTACTTAAATGTCCATTCTTCTGAGTCTGTGCTCTTTTACAAATACGCTAGCATTTGACTATTTATTCAAAGCTCAGACATTCAAAAAGTACAGTACTACTAAATTATATCTTACTACAAAAGCTAACTTAATAGCCTGATTTATTTAAAGGAAGATGGTTAATGGTGAGGTAGCAGTTCTCCTGGCATTCTATTGTAAAAATCTCGGGGTCTTCCTTCATGTCCTCTTCCCTTTTGTATAACTGTCTATGTCCTCTTCTCTGGAATAATATAGACCCTTGACTTCTTTTCAAAATGCCACCTTTGGCTGTGTCTCCATAGAGATCTTGCTTTTAAGTAATCAACATACAAAATCAGTACCATTTTATCAGGTGTTTGTTATGTGGTAGTAATTGATTTGTTTGGCTATTCATTTTTGTTGGTATATCTTTTATTTTCATTTTAAAACCATTTGTCAGTGTCCACTACACAGTAGATACTTTGCTAGGCTGGAGGGTCTTAGAAATGAGCAAGGCCATATTCTTACCTTTCCTACTCAGACCAGAGAAGATAGACATGTGGCTAAAACCAGGAAAAAGAGACTATTGGTCACTGCTGGAGGACGCTGTTGAACAAATCGTTATTCTGCAAATAGTTACACAGAAACATTTTCTTACCTATCCTATATGAATGGGACACTGGCTACTCAAATATTGGGTGAGTGAGAAAAATGTATAGACATACTCCAGATAGTTAATGAATAGAGAATGACAGAAATAGCAATGATCACATTGCACCCTCTAGCCATTGATCATTAAAAGTTTCAAAAACCACACACAAGAAAGGGCAGTAAGACATTATGTACCTTCCAATGATAGAATACATGAAGAAATATAAAGCAGTCTTACAAAAAAAGACCAAAAACAAACCTGAATATGATCAAACCTGTAAAGTTGTACTATTCAGTAGCCAATAATCACATCTGACTACTGAGCATGTGGAATACAGCTAAGTTCAGTGGAGACGTGCATTTTTATACTAACTGCATGCTGAAGTGACAATAAAATTTGTATTATAGTTATATAAAAATATACAGGGAAAATTGATACTA
>PVLD010021989.1:0-30253 GCA_004027595.1 Dinomys branickii
TTTTTTTTTCTGTTGTTGAGAGGATCAACTGTCTGACTAAATTTGCATGTCTGTATATGGGTCCATACATCTACAATTCGAAGATATCAATGGATAAAGCAACAACTACTGTTGAGACCATATCTCCTTGTCTATAGATTAGTTGTGATTGTACTATTTTCTATGATAATGGGTGTCTGTTTGTCAATATGTTTTTGTAGTTTTATGTTTCTAAAATAAAAAAAAATTAAAAAAATAAAAAAAAAAAGAATTACTGACTCAACTGGGGAAATCAGATTGTGACAGCACAAAAATGACCACAATTTCTTTCCACTCCCCCCAGTACCAAAGGCCTCTGAATGTGACCGCCCAGCTTTTCCCTTCAAGAGGCAGACTCTATTTCTTCATGCCTGTTTTCTGGGATTGGCTATGTGACTTGCTCTGGGCAGCTGGACAGGGTAAAAAGACATTGTTCTGGTTCTGAAGGTTTCAGTTAGTTTTGATTCTCGGGTAGAATCTGCCACCACCCTGAGAAGAAGCTCAGAGTAACTTTCCAGAATATGAAAGTACATGGAAAGGGCCTCCAGTCATAATAATCATTTCAGTAAATGGCAGCCTTGACTAGACAATCCTGGGCTGCCTCTGACCACATAGGAGAGCTAATCCACCTAGAGGAAACCAACCAAGCTCAGCCTTGATCCACATAACTCCCAGACAACCTACAGACCAATAAGTTAACTAATGCTTGTTTTAAATCACTATGAGGTAATGTCACATAGCAATAACACATAGCAACGGGAAAGCAGAGAATTGAGTACGTTTATGTAATTTGTAAAATACCAGTACCCTACTCAAAAAAATCTGTATCTGTTTTCTTAGTCTCTGAACAGCCCCTGAAGGGCCATGTTCCTTGAGCATATACTGTAATGTATTATTGAGTCTGTATTGAGATCTACAGCAGACAATGAACTGTACAAAAAATTCCCCATACTTTAAGTTTCATATTAATAATGCCAAGTAGAAATGCAGGAGTTTACATATTATTAAATGTCAGGTTTTTTTAAGGGTCAATTAACATAGTTATTTACTTCTTATTTTACCAAGGATATTTTACACCCACATACATACACATGCACATTCATTCTTACCTATCTCTCCTAATGCTGTCATTTCATGAAAAGTGGTATTCCAAAAGGGAAATCCCGGTTAAGACACTGGTTCAAAGCATATCACACTTTACATATTTTTGTTAAAGCCTAAAAACAACGTGTTCCTAACATGGGTGCAAGTCTGAGTGCAAGTGAACAGCGATCTGCTGCACCCTGCTCAGACTGGCTTCCAGGAGCTTACTGTGTGCATTTGTCTTCCCAGCCCCACATTCAGGAACCTGATGTTGGTATCCTGAATAGGCCACGGTGACAGCATTTACACCACGGCAACTGGCAAATGCTGGTCCCCTCACACTCCTCAGAGTATACCACTGCCTGGGAGTTTTTACTAAGCCCAGGGTAGTCCACAGGTAGGGGCTGATGGCATCAGAACACAGCCTCGTCCTTTGCTCCAGGTGGAAGAATTCTCTGAGGTAATTTAAGCTCCAGAGCTCGCTGTCATTAGGCTGAGGCTAGACTTCATCTGAACCTTTATTTGTAGTTTGACTTCTCCTGCCTGCTCTGTGTCCCTCACTCCTTTATAGGTTTCTATAGAGAGCACTCCCTCAATAAACCATTTGCTCAAGAATCCCCACCTCAGTTTGCCTTCTAGGGACCCCAACCTAAGATGTGCCTGGAGTGCCCTTCGTTTCTGCCTATTTGCAAATCCGGATACTCAAGACTTCCATCAATTTTCTCCAATTCACATCTCTTCAGCAAGCATCTTTTTGCTTAAGGTAGTCAGTGTCAGCTTCTCTTTTGCTAGTACCATTGACAATTTTAAACTAACATGCAGAAAAAGAAATTCAATGGAGTTTGTTGGGAAATGGCATAAGTCTCAAGAAAGATTATATCGTAAAAAATTAAATCTGTGACAGCAACATGCATGATCTCAAGCACTGCACCAATGGATTCAATGTGAAGTGTTAACAAAGATGTTTAAAAAGTGAATGTAATCTTTTCAGTTACAGTTATGGGAGCATGATTCCAATAGCCTCATGAAATATCCATACCAATTAAAGGTGGTTATTATGTAATAAAACACTCTACTTATTATATTCAGTTAAATCCTACTGGAGGAATTTCCCCAGCATAGTACATAGCTTCAAGTAATACCCTGCGTATGCAGTCAGCTGCAGCCAAACCTTTGCAAACATTACTGCTCCAGGTTAACATTTCTTTTAGTGTCTCCACCCTCAGAAGTCAATTATTCTCTGAAACAGAAAGTCTTTAAATTATTAAATGCCTTCACATTTCACCCAATGAATAAAGAGCCTTAATTAATAGAGAGATCACAGCCTTACATACATTAGCAACTTAAATAAATGCTTTATAGAGGTCAAGTGGAGAGATGGGAATGTAGTCTTTGACCTGCCTTGCTGGCAGCTACTTTTCAAAGGTCTATAAAGTCTACACCAGTAATACGGCAAAGCAGTGACTCAGCCATGCATCTGACAGCCTGTGGAGGAGATATTTGAATTGCTCACAAATTAGGCACCCAGGGATGCCAGAGAGGCAGCATACATGACACTGCTAATGAGACATAGGCAATTCTCTTTACAGTATAGGTAAGTGCGTAAAAAGTCCCCTCCAAATTAGTTCAAAGAAAGGATCTAAGTCAAAGATCTCCCTAGTTAAAGGAACTCTGAAGTAAACAGTTCAAAAAAAGTGAGAAATCCTATTTTAAAGCCAATAATCACTATCCAACTTACTTATTTTAAATATGGCATTTAAAACAAAGCCTAGTAACTCATTGCAAAAATCACTTAGTAAGAACTTGTCCTTCATAGAATTTCTCTATTTCTGTTCCTGTTTTCTGTCTTAACCACTGGACTATAGTTGCCTTCCCCATTGAAATATAAGCTCCAGGAAGCAGACCTGTGTACAGAGAGGTCACAAGAATACATGGCCTAAGACTGTGTGAGTTCCACAGAAAGTTCCTAGCAAATCTTTGGCATGTGGGGGAGAAAGGGAAAGAGGATAAAGGTGAACGTAACTTGTATTAACAAACCCCCCAGCTCATACAAAAACTGCATACAAAAACTGCAGCAATGCATTTGAAAAGATATTAAAAGTATTAGTTTTCCATACATCAATAGTTAAAATAACTGTGTAAGGTAAGCCTCCAACAGCATTTCCCAGGGTTTGGATCTTAAGAAGTTAGGGAACAAAATCTTGTGAGAAAGAAAAGCATCAGTGGGGCCAGATGCTGACTACGCACATTTGGCTGTCTGATAAACTGGTTGGAATTGACTTTCAAGGTGACTCAGCAAGTAACTCTGACATAGCCCCTCAAATCCTGTAAATACTAAACCAAATACAGGTATGTTCCTCTGCACCTGCACCTGCACTGACCACAGATTCACCAGCCCCGTGTTGCAACCAGGACCTGAACAGTGGATAGTTTGAAGTGAAGTGTGTGATGACCTCAAAAATGGACATCAAATTTTAAATATTTGGGGAAATGAGTCAAATTTCTCTGTTAACTTTTTATACTGTCCATATGTTGAAATATTTTGAATGTACCTTATAAAAAGCATATTGTTAAAGTTAATATCACCTGTGTCTTTTTACTTCTTAATCTGCCTCTTGGACGATTTAACATCACACTGTGGCTTCTGTTAGTGGCTCACACCAAGCTGTGTTAGCCATCACTGAACTAAGGGGTCTCCTGCCTCTATGGGGCGAGGTTCTGCTAGTGCAGATACTTCCTCACTTCCTACCCAGAGGGCTTGCATCCAACTACAGCAACAAACCCCTGGTTAATGACCTGGTTAATGACCCTAGAAGCCACCAGGGTCACTATGGGTGGTTGGCTGGCTGTGGAAATGCCAGCCTTCCCGCCATTCACTTGGGACAATCCAGTGGCATGTTCTCCAGAGTATTCTAGATTTCCTCAGCAAGAATGAGCACCACCTACCTCAAAGACAACTGGCTTGAAAACACATTCTTCACTGCAGTCCTCTTTTCCCTGTCCATTTTCCTCTCTGTTGAATATTTGTAGAGATTTCTTTTCCAAGAAGCCAAACTTACACTGGAATCCTCTCTCAAGCCTGCTTCTGGGATAATCCACATTATAACAATATGGAAAAAAAGGCAACCTTTTAGTCATATTCCAAATCTTGTATGAGGTCTAGAATTTTTGTTTCAGCTAGGGATATAGCTCAGTGGCACAAGTGCCTGCCTGGCAAGCTTGAGACTCTGAGTTAGATTCCTGGTACTGAAAAAAATAAAAAACAAAGAAAGAATTTTTATTTCAGTATTTCCTAAAACTACCAAATTCTTCAAGCTGGAGTATAACGATATGCTTAATGACTTTCAGAACTATTGCTCTGTTTTATCCAAGATATGTGGAAAATAAATGTTTGAAATATAAAAAGGTCTAAAACATGAACATCATCAGATCTAACACAGGGTTTTCCCTTAGGTGTTTTACTGAATTACATTCAACCTAGTCACTAACAAAGTGTTGTAGCTTTGTGCTCTGCTTTGATTATTCTGACTTTTAAAAAGAAACACTATAGCTCACTGAGCATGGTGGCACATGCCAGTAATCCCAACTACTAGGGAGGCTGAGGCAGGAGGATCACATGCTGGAGGTGAGTCTTGACAACTTAATGAGGCCACATCTCAAAAACATAGAGCAAAAGCAAAGCAATGAACAAAAAGGGAAAAGAGAAACATGCACTGTTACAGATAAGACCCATTAGAGCTCAGAGATTCTGTGATTTAAGTAGAAAGGGAGGATATAGTTATACTTCAGCATGGACTTCTCAGACTAGGGGTTCATCATTTTCTCATAAAATAGCCATCTTCGGGAATTAGCAAATTAATAAATAGTCCAATGAAGCAAACCCCACACTCATAGTCTTCCTAAAGCATTTTTATCTACAGTTTTACTGACCTCCTTCGTGCCAGCCTATTTTTAAACTTTTACTCAAATTCCTTTTCCTCTTCTCTCCAAATCCCTTGGTGGTAATAATAGCATTAGGCCCCCAGATAAATTGCACCTACTCGTTATTATCTTCTGGTGGGAAATCCATCATCATAGTGTTTCAGACTCCAAGCCCTATGGTAGGGGAAACAAACGCTGTCTCAGGTACAAACAAAGGTAAATAGGGTTGTTTGTTGCTCTTGGCATATAAATACTAGGATTCTTTGCAGGAGAAATTTGCTTCAGAAGTTATGGAAGCTGCTTCGTAGCCTTATTTTGGATTGCAGACTCCTGTATTTTGCCACAAGAGCAAATGTACTCAATTGCTTTCTAAGAGACTAAAGAGCTCTATGTAGACTCACCTTTTGCTCTTAGGGCAGCCTTAGTTGGAAATAGGGTGGTATTTCCGGATTATTTATCTAAAAATCTGAGGTAGATGTGTATTTTTCTCATCTTCTGCATTATGGAAACTTATCACATTATCAGTAGAAATACAGAATCAAACATTTTATAGCTCCCCAACACAGGTTGTCAGTGCATTGTATAGAACAGAGGGGGAAAGGGTCAAACATGAGTATTTTCACATCTATTGAACACCACATGCCTATTTCCCTCTGTACATGCCTTCTCCTTCTCATCAATGTCCACCATGGGCTAGCTCTAGATTTACTCTCTTTAATCTCCTAAGAGTGAGTGCCTGGAAAGGAGTACCTATGCTGACACCAGCTTTCCCAGGACAGTGACAGCCAGTTGTGTGCCTCTTGTCTCAGCTCTGCTTATGGTGATGTCACATTAGTAGCCTGAAATTGGCAGCGGTAGTTACATCTGGAAAATAAGCCAGGGTTAAAATTCAGGGTTTCTCCCTTGTACTCTTCTCTTTCCACCCCAGAGTAGGTTAAACATTTCCCAGCACAACACAGAATGTGAAGAAATTGAAACGAATATAGACATTCCTTGATATAAAATATGTCTTAGGTGAGTGGGAGGAATAGAAACAAGAAATTCTCCCAGTGGGGAGGAAAAACTGCCTGCACTGGTCCCCAGGCTCCTTTCTTCATGGGCCATGTGTCTACATTATCTTTTGCTCTAGGTCATGTCTAAGAGACAATGGAAGTAAAGATTTTATTAATACAGGAACAGTTTCTGGAGCGCAAAGTTTGCTAGGTTCTAGGATGGTTTTGCAAATGGGACCAAACCCCTTGTGGACTCAAACACAATACAATCCCTGAAGGAGTTACACACTAATGTAATCTTTGCTGAGCTCCTAAGAACTCTTAATGGGAAACAAGAGGCTCCCAATATAGGAACAAACTTGAATAAGAAAGGCTTTACTTAACACTGTGCCCTTTAACAGTGATGACCCCGAGGAAAATAAAGTATATAGGCATTACAAAGATGCTGCAGAATTTCATTTGACTACTTTATTTTACTAACTATTTTTACTGCTAAAGATCTGATAATAGCATCGGCTTTTAAGGAAATTGTTTATGACACATTCACATTCGGAGGAATCTATTTCTTACCACCTCTTAGAGGTAAGTGCTTTCCGTTTGCAATTTGGAAAACAACTCTTATTTGACAGAGTGAACTGAACATGATTGTCTTTTGAAAATGCCTGGCTAAGTATCTTGTTGCCACCTCACATCTGTGAGAAACCTAAGGTTGTTAGATATCACAAAGTTAACCAGTATTGCTAAAACAGAGATTCCTGTGCATGACTTCAGGATTCTGAATCAATAGGTGGGCGCCATGTGTCAAGGTACTCAGTGAAGGTGATGCTACTGGTATGTGGATGTGGACCTCACTTTGGGTTGTGTACAATGCCACATCCTGAATAGTTAGGAACAGATGACACACATGGTACATGGTCCAGAAACAAGGTTTTGTGCATCCGCCTTCTGTTGAGCTCAAAAGTTATGTCCTTCAAATGTTTATCCAAACTCACCTGGGGAATGATTCCCTAGTGGCAAGATGAGAACATTGCCTAGTGATAGGAATGTTTTTCATAGAAACAGGAACTTATAAGACACTAAGAAACTATTTTAAACTGTATATCTAAGGTTACTTCCAGAATATAATACATACTGATGTCTTCATTCTCTATTCAGTACGTACCTTTGAACCATTTAGTCAAATAAAACCTTTGAGGTAAAGAATATAGCTTCTCACTCTAAAAAGATGCTTCCCTACTGGGAGCTGTCCCCTTTCCCTCTTTTTTTCCCCCAGAGTTTGTATTGAATGGCATTTAAATATTTATAATTAAATCAAACAGTAGAATTTTATTGAATAGTTGTGGCAGCCAGAGTGTTACATGGAACATATTTGCTGTGAAATATGATGTTCAATAAGTAAAATGTGATGCTTTGGGAAGTGGGGGGAGAGAGAGACAGAGAGACAGAGAGAGAGAAAGAGAGATTACTGCAAATTTTCAGAGCTATGGTAACATGATAAAGTATCTTAAAATTTTATCATTCATCTCTCCATGGTATTCACTGAGACTTAGTTCAGCATTGAGCTGTACCTCCAGCCCTAAGGTTGAATGATTAGTTTAGTCAACAAATCATTCTGGTTCCAATGAAAAAAATGTTTCTCATGGCTCTGAATCAAGGCCAGCAGTTCTCTGAAGCTGTTGGTTTCAAGCAGGAGCGTAAAGGTATCTTTCTATGGTCTGTTGGCCATTTCAGAACTTTAGAAATATAATGGTCAATTCCTTAGAAAGAAACAAATGACTAAATAAATTTTACGAGAGGACTTCAAGATGGTGACCGGGTAGGCAGCAGAGAGAGAACCTCCCGGAGGAACGCCACTCAGACAAAGGAATATAGGAATATAGCAACATGTGAAGGACAGAAAGGAAAGAGGTGGGTATCCTGAACTCAGGAAGGATCTGAAATGGGAATTGAAGCCCTTGGAAAGACTAAGCAAAACCTCTTCTGGAGGAAAGGATAGGAGGTCTGCCATGGTGCAGTCGGAGGGAGAGGAGAAGGAGGAAGGCACTGCTCCAAATACACCCTTCTCCCATGCCTCCAGCATTCACAGCTTCAGCTTCGGAGACCCATGCTCACGGAAACCTCCCGACTCAGCCAGGGGAGAGCAGACTTCTGAGAGCTGGTCCAGGGCTGGAGAGGGGAGGGTACAGTCAGGAAAAGAGGCAATGGCAGTTGGGAGCAGTTGTTACGACAGCCACTGGGGCAGAGTCCCCACCCTGGGGCAGCCTTCCTAATCAGTGCTTGGAAAGGATCAGTGCAACTAGTACACGGCCCACCACGCCCGGCTCTGCACTTGCCTCAAGGCAGTGGCCCCCTGCCTCTCCACTGGGTGAGCGGCTACCAGCAGAGAGCAGCAGGGAACCTCGGCAGCAAGCCACAGCGGCTCCCAGGGCTCCGGCCAAGGAGCAGATGGGGGCTCCAGCACCACAACGGGAGGGAGATGCAGATGGAGGTGGATCACATGGCTCCATGCCCTTCTCACTCCAACATCAGGCAGGAAGCACGAGCTGGGGTTGCCAGAACTCAGCTCCCATCCTAAACTCTCTCTGGGAGCACCTTGAGTCTCCGCGGCTTGAGCAAGCACCGCCTGTCCTGGCAACAATGGGATGAATCCACAGTCTTCAGGACTCAGCCCAAACTATTAATGTGAGTACCAAGAGGGTCTCCTTACAGCTTGCACATATGAACCTTGCATGAGCCCATAGCGACGGATTAGATGATAAGCAGCAGACCAAGAGTCTGAAAAACAACAACATACTCTATACAGCAGACCCGAGAAAATCCTCCAACTCTCTTCCAGAACTGATCTTTAGACTCAGTTCATACCCTGAAATAACAGTCAGAATGGGCCAGGGAGATTTCAAGCCCTTATACCAAGCATTGTAAGTTCACCCAATGCCCAGCTGCAAGGGGTAGGGAACGGTAATACTGGAGATCAGGAGGAGGGAGGAGGAGAAGAAAGGGCCTCGGGTATTGAGGCAACGGGACAGAGCCGAACAGGTCACCAAGGGCGCCCCAATGGGGGTGCATGCCCCACGGCTGCTCTGCTGTGGGCCCTGCAGCTGCTCTACTGTGGGCCCCGTGGCTGCTCTGCTGTGGGCCCTGCAGCTGCTCCGCTGTGGGCCCCATGGCTGCTCTGCTGTGGGCCCTGCTGAGGGCGCCCCACAGACTGGATCAGCCCCCACGCATAGCACGGTGACGGGGCAGAGCTGGACAGTCTGCTGTGAGCATAGGTGCTTTTCCACCTCCAACCATGGCAGTTTGTATACACCCATGTATGTTATAGTATAGTCTGAGGCAGCTATATCTCTTCCCAAGGCGAGAGTCCAGGGGTGTGGATAAACCCAGGAATACAGTTATTATCACAGGGAAGATGACTGATTGAGTGGTAGGGCAATGGAGATGAGGGAGGAGAAAATTGAATGATCAAATGGGCCATCATCTGGGTAACTGAGTAACAGATATGAAGGTAACACTATGTAGGACAGCATCCAGAGCTAATTCCCTTCTATGTTCTCTATAATTTTGTATTTCCTCTATTGTTTTTGTATTAACAGAAGTGACAATAACTTTATATTATACAGCATCCAGTGCTGGTTCCCTACTATCTTCTCTATGGTTTGGTATTTCCTTTAACGTTTATGTGTTAACTAATGTGAAGATAACATTATGTAATACAACATCCAGTCCTAATTCCCTACTATATTATGTATAATTTTGTGTTTTCAGTATTGTTTATGGCTTATTCTGGGTCATATGTCTCCATTCTTTTGTCTTTAAAATAAAAAAAATGTTTCTCATTTTCAATTCTAAACAAAACTATCCCATAGATCTTCTGTTTTTCCTGTTTGGATATGAACTTACAAAGGGCATCTTAAGTGTCAGTGTTGTTTGTACAAATTCAACAATCTGCTTCTGACACAATGACCAGGAAGGATTCCACAAGTTCGTAACACATAATTTAAAGTTTTATATAGTTTAGAGAAAATGCATGTTTATCTGAGTTCAGCTTCTTTTCAAGGTTCATCATCTGTGTCAATTCATTCAACGTGAAACTTCCCACAGAATTACAGCACCTGCTCTAAAAAAACAGCTCATTCATTTAACACTGCAGATTATTTTATGCTAAGTAGATTCCCTTACAGAAAAGAGTATAAAATATCAATAGTGATACTCTTGAATTAGAAAATGGTTTCCCTTCCCAATTTTCAGTAGTGTTATAGGATAATTTGGCAGAAATTTAAAAGGGGACAATAGCTTTACACTCCTTGATGCTACTGACTTTCATAGAAAAGTAAGCACCATCTTGCAGGCATCATGGATGTTAACTGAATGTCCAGTCCAAATACATATACAAGGTTGTGCCTGCTTCTGATAGTCTATTTGTGTTGTTCCAAATATTTTTAGGATTGGTCAGTAATAGTTAAGAATGGAAACCAAGAATAGCTAACTCTGTAAACCATAAAATATTAATGAAAGAAATTAAAGACACAAATTGAAACATATCCTGTGTTCATGGATCCAAAGAATGTTGCTAAAATGTCCAGATTACTCCAAACAATACATATATTCAAAACATCACAACTATTGAGGAGATGCAAATCCAAAGGGCTGAGCGCGGTGGCCTGCAACCACTATAATCCCAGCTACAGTCCTCAAGAGTTAGCAGTCAGCCTGGACAACGCTTTGAGACCGTATCTCAAAAAGGAAAAAAAGAACAAGCATAATGAGATATGACCCCATGTGTTGGCAAGTATGTGGAGGAAAAGGAACCTTTGCACACTGCTGGTGGGAATATAAATTGGTGCAGCCATTAAGGGAATCAAAGTGGTGGTTCCTCAAAAAAAAGTAAAAATAGAAACTATCCTAGAAACCGTCAATTCTCCTTCTAAGTATTTATGCAAAGGTATTAAGTCAAGA
The DNA here is from genome assembly GCA_004027595.1 of Dinomys branickii. Classification (NCBI taxonomy): domain Eukaryota; kingdom Metazoa; phylum Chordata; class Mammalia; order Rodentia; family Dinomyidae; genus Dinomys; species Dinomys branickii. The sequence goes on from PVLD010021989.1 coordinate 10,971, forward strand.
TCTCAAAAAGGTAGCTGAACTTGCGTGTTCAATGTCCATGAATGCATGCATGGAAAAAGAAAATGCAATGGAAATATGCAATGGAAATTCAGCTTTATGAAAGGAAATCTGGTTATTCACAATTGCTTGGGGGATATTATTATAAGCCAGACACAACCAACAATACTCCATGGTTTCATTTCTATGTGGAATTGAAAATCACCAAACTGATAGATGAAGAGGAGTAGAATGGTGGTTGCCAGGGGATGGAAGAGAAGGAGATGGCGAAGTGGAGGTTTAAAGGGTACAAGGTCTCTGTTAATGCAAGATAAATTGGCTCTGGGATTTGCTACAGAGCACAGTGCCTGTAACTAACAGTACTGTATTACATCCTCAGTATTTGCTAAGAGGGTAGATTTTATGCTGGTTTCCCTTCACACGTACATAAAAAATAATAAAGCAGACAAGATAGTAGGAAAGTGAGAGGTGATGAAATGCTTATGACCTTCAGGTGATGATAGTCTCACAAATGTATCCTTACCTGAGTTATCAAGTTGCTAAGTTAAATATATATACCTTTTCACTTATCAGTAACATTTAAAAAGTTGCTTATAAAGAAAAGAAAATCTATCCTAGCTGAAACAGACACTGGCCAAAAACAAACAAGTAAGCTGATAAATGGTAAAGAAAAATATCCCTCCTCTTGAAGCTCAATTCTTACTTGATTACTAGACAAATATATATTTAAACTAATGAAATGGCTCCCAACAAAGCTTACATATTCCTAAAATATAACAGAAAGAATTGAATTGCAAAACAACCAAATAAATGGAATAAACCATATTTTCTCAACTTTTATTTTGAAATATTTTAAAACAAAATGAGCTTCAAAAATAGTATTCATGCCTGTAAATTTCACCTTCCCCTAGACTTCATAAAGGTTAACATTTTACCGCGGTTGCTTTTGCTTGCCCTCCCTTTGTGTATATACGTTGTGCTTACTTTCTATACACAATCACAATCTACTTACACTCACTTATATATACATATATATATATATATATATATTTTTTTTTTTAAGAGCAGAATATATTTATTGAGAAAAAGAAAGCTTCTGTCCAAGAGAGGGACAGAAGGGGGGCCCGAGGGGGTTACCCCCGACTCACTTATATATAAATGTGAATATTTTCCTCAGTCATTTAAAAGTACTTATAAATATTATACTTTGCTAATAAATATTCAGGATATTTCTCCTGAGACAAAGGCATTCTCCCACATAAATATATTATCCTGATCACATTTGAGAGATTTCACACTGATACAATATTATTCAATATAGTCTATAATAAAAATCTCTACCTTATCTGAATAACATCCTTAGAGCTTAGTCCTTCCAGGATTTGACTCAAAATTACACACTGCATTTAGTCATCATGATTCTTCCTCTCCCTTAATCGAGGACATTGTGTTGGCATTACATTGACATTTTAAAAAAGTACAGAGTCTGGTCCAGAATAACTCCAATTTGGATTGGCCAGGCTGTTTCCAATGTTACATTCAGATTTAAGGGGTTTGGTACAAATAACTGCATAGATGATGTTATGTCCCTTCTCAGTACACATGGCTTCAGTGTGCCCCATTATGGGAAATATTAAATGTGATCATTATAAAAGGCAATATGTACCAAACATCTCCATTTTAATGATGCATTTCCCCACTGCTAGGCAATTACCTGTGGAGAACACTTTTAAGAACTTCTGAATATTTTCTTATCCACAAATTTCTAACCCAGTGGTTTTAACATCCATAGATGACCCTTGGCTAGATCATTTATTGCTAAGATGATTATAAAACTAAGCAATATGCTTCAGGCATTACATATCCCGAAGATAGAGTTCAATACACAAGCCCAGTAACTCATATATAGAAAATATTCATTAGGATTGATCTTGTTATTGCTTAATAGTTTCCTGAGGTAATACATAAGTTCTCTTTCTAGAACAATCAGAAAATGCAGAGCAATGAGTTAAAATGAGCCTGTTGAAAGTAACATGGCTCTGAGAGAATGGTCTCCAACAAAGCCATTTACAGTACCTCAAATATCAACACATTCTCTCACATTTACCAGTTATTCTAGCAGTTTGGAGGTGCCAGATAACTAGTTCCAGTCAGTGCCCTGTGAGTGGAATTAACAAATCGCTTCTACTCGAAAGCTCTTGCAAGCCCATATGTGACCCTCTTCTCTCTCAATTGCCTCTGCAGTGACCACGGAGACCGAGCCATTCCAGGGACATTGCTGGGGCTGCTGAATCACTGCATCAACGACAGCTGTGCTGCAGAGTTGCTTGACCTACAGAGGACTTGATGTGAGTGAAACAAACTCCTCTGTGTGAGATGCTGTAATTTGAGGTTATTTATTGCCATGGTATAAATCTAGCCTAACAGTCACGAGAAACCAGCTTTCACTTTCGTCAATAATCTGCATTTTAGAAGAGCCATCTTTGGCTTAGAATGGTAGATAGTTAATTTTTCCATGGTAATAGCCCAATCATTACTGAAGAAGTACTGGTTACTAACCTACCATCTTTCCATATCCTTCTTCTAGACTGTTTTTCTCTGGAGGAGTGAGCCAAACTTCAACCACAGAAGATGAAAATGCTAGCTATTTTCAGTGCTATGCTAGAGCTGGCTTATACAAGTTCACAAGCACTGTTGCTGCAAGTTGGTTGATGTGACATTGGTAGCTTAAAATTGGCCACGGTGGGAGTATTTACACCATGGAAACTGGCAAATCTGACATATCAGCCCTCCTCCCTTCCCTGCACCGTGCGTCTCTGTCCTACCCTATCCAGCCCTCCTGCCTAAAGCTGCTTGTAAAACATTTAAAAACAGGTCCCTGACTACTTTCTTTCCCAGGTTCTGCTGCAAATAGGAAACTGACCAATATGACTGGAGTGTAAATGATATGGGACCTCAAGAAGGGCTTCTGTCTCCTAAAACTATCTATAGATCCAAAAGGAAGGTGCATATGGCCACTAAAATGTGGGCACGAGAATGCTCTGTGTAGCCTACTTATAACCTCCAGTTGTGTTACTTGTCAACTCTTCACGGACAGTGGAATGACAATAGGGTACTGTAGAGCAATGACAGTAATTTACCACTGTACGAAAAACATGGCTGCTAATCTCACAAACACAAGCGAGAAAAGTTGACATAATACTGTGCCTATGCTGGGGTTCCGTTCAAAGTTTAAAACAGATGAAACAATTCTATGAGGTCAGGAATTTAAAATTATGCAAATAGTTGACATTTACATACCGCAGAGGTAGAAAGGGGTTATATGGGAGATTCTTGGAAATAATTATATTCTCTTTTTTATTAGGATGCTACCAGATATGTTCAGTTTGTGGAAATACATGAAGTTACATGTACTTAAGATGTGTGCAGCAGTGTTCTTTGTTAATTTTTTCCGAAAGACATAAGTTGAGAGAGACATGACAAGGTATTGCCTTTGCTTCTCTTTCTTACAGTACAAAATAGTTGTTTGAGGCCTGGATGCCCAGAATCACAGCAACTGGTCACTTCAGGCCTAAGGCTATAAATCAGCACCCTGAAAGTAACAGTACTGGGTCAGTCCCTCATGGCCAGGTTGAATCACTGTTCAAATTTTGGACCCCTCTCTGAGTTTCTTATCTTGGACACAAGTATCATTTTTGTTAGGCCAAGTATAAGCGTGTTATGAAAATTATTAATTTGGATTGTGGATGGAGGCACATTTGATATTTTATGAAGAACAAATCTGAAAGTATTGCAAAGAAGAATGAATACTGTATAGATGAATAAACATCAATAATCATCAGTTATCCTCGTCATCTTATTTATTAAATCAGGCTCCCTGAGGACCATGCCCTTGTCTGCTCAAATGTCACCTCCCCATTATCAGACACCTGTTTCCCTGCTAGTCTACTCTGCTTTCTCTAGCCCACTTGGCACTTGAAATTCTATTATTCTTCTATTGTTTTGCTCCTAGAACATAAGCTCAGTAAGAGTGGAGACGTTCCCCATTTTATCTGATGTGGCCTCCCTCACGTCTAAAACTAGGCCTAGGAGACTATGACCGAGACTAGGAGCCTGAGACTGTCATTTTAAGTAAATTGAATCAAGAAGGAATACTCATTTCCTGGGATTTCCCTGGGAAGGTGGGTAGCTCTTTCTTTCTTTCTTTCTTTCTTTCTTTCAGTACTGGGAATCGAACTCACAACCTCATGCTTGCCATGCAGGTGCTATGTCATTGAGCTATCTCCTCAGTCCTATTTTGTCTGGTTTTATAAGAAGATTTTCCAAGATCGCTACCTGGGCTTCCCTCGCTGCTGCGACCTTCTCAGAGTCTTACTGTGTACCTTTTAAACATTTTCAGAACTACATATTACATAGTAGAACTTATTAAGCCTAGACTTTTGACTAGTTAGAAGTACAGCATGGCATATCTAGCACAATTACTATTTTTTAGAGACAAGAAAATGCAGGCAGAGAGGAGACGACTTGACCCATGGGATAAACAAATCAACACTGAAGCAGGGCATGTTTCCAAGTGTGTGGCAACGGGGCTGCCTTCTCTCCTAATCAGTACGGTGAATGTTACCTGCAAAGATTGCTTGTAGAAGACAACATGCCATTAGAGAATATGGTGGGAATTTTAATACAAATTGTAGTAGTTCCTCTACATCGCTGCCAGTCTGCATAAGTACACAGGTGCCCCTATGACATGTTCTACCCTTTAGCCATTGCTACTAAAAATACTTCACTGCTGCAATTGCTATGGGGTGAACACTTTGACTTTGACATAATTTATCTGATTTGGCTGTAGCTTTCCTCCTCTCATTTTTTAGTCTCAATGATGCTCTAAACTCTTCTCTTCAAAATTGAATCTGACAATTGCAAACTAAAGCGATTTAAAAGAACAAATGGTCTCCAAGCCTTCCTTCAAGCTCAGTTAGACAGACCTAATGTAGCTTCAGTTCAGCTGTGGGCTAGAGAGCACATCTAAGATACAAAGTAAATTGAAATGCTTCAACAGAGGTGACAGAATGGAATAGCTTCACCTTTTCTCTAAGTATTTGGCTGCTTTTTCTCTTCCCCTGATGTGTTTTAAACCACCAAGCAGCCATTTCCCATCTGATGTGACCTCAGGTATGAAATAAAATATTGAAGAAGAAGGAGCTCTTTAAAACTAAGTACAGTACTTAGAAATCATTAGCAACTAGAGGAAGAATATGGAACTGAGACTGTGGGATGTTATCCCAAACAAGCACAAGAATACTTCTTTAGAGAAATTTTGCTCCAAAAAGGATTAGAACATAGAGTGGTAGAAAGAGACACATAAAATCAAGAGACTTTCTTTTTAAAGTAGGAAAAAATGGGAAGCATATGTGTATGACGGAAAAGGTAACATGGTTCAGGAGAGGGTAGCATTTCTGGAGTGATGCTTTGGCTCAGGTGGGGCAGGGCAGAAGTTAACTTCAGAAGAGGAGGGCTCAGACATACTGGAGCAGAGGCAGCTTATTCTGAGAAAATGAAATCAGAGCAGGAGTGCATGTCCAAGGTTGGTTGCATGATGGTGTGGGCATGGCGATGTCCCATTCTGTTGGTTTCTGTTTTCTTAATGAAACAAAATGCTAGACTGTCAGCTGAGAGGGTGAACAAGAAAGAGGAGAAGATATAAAACAGATACCTGAGAAAATAGCAGAATGGATAGTTTCTGGAAACATAACTGACTACTTAGCAACTCTGAGGACTCCGGAATGATTTGTGGTGGTGAATGTAAAGTGAAACCAAGTAGTGCAATGTTATATTTTTCTCCACCTGTGTGTACCTGGGCCAGTGGGGATGAGGTGTGGGGAAAGGGTTGAATGCAAGCAGGGTGACTTTTGCCAAGGGAATGCAAAGAAAAGAACAAGGAGCAGTGTGTGCACAGTGAGAGCAAAACAGTAACTTTAGCAATGGAAACAACAGTCTGAGCTGGAACAGGTAGGAAAGGGGGATGTGAAGAGGGATGAGGGACAGTCAGGGTCTGCGGCCTGCAGGTCACAGGGTGGCTGAGGAATTACAGTTGAGGCCAGAAGGGAACAAGAGTTTTCAAACTGAGAGCTACAAAGTGCTACAAAAGCACTCTGAACTTGGTATGATTAGAGAAGCAAGTGGTCAAGGAGACACCGAAGAGATGGTCTCCCTGCTGCGAAGGCTGCCATGGGAGTGGATGACTCACACTAGCACTGCTCTTCAGGGAAAAACAGAACAGTCTAGTCAGGCGAGGTTGTGAAAAAGACACAAGAGAGCTCCCAGGAATAAACATATGAGAACATGGATGGAAGGAGACAAACTATCACGGGGGAAAAACATCCTGAAAACAAGCTTTATTAGGGCAGCTGTAACAGCGACCATGATTCGTAAGAGACATAAACAAAGACTGTTATTGTTAGAAAGCTCCTAGAATTTTTTCAGTTAACCCGATTTTATAGGTGAGTGGCTAAAACTGAAAAGAGGCGGCAGGATTTGCCTGAGGGCTGAAAAGTGATAATGTAGATATCTTGACTCATATTTGAATATGTCCTCTTTATACTGTAGAGCCTTGTGAAAGCAACATTTCGTAGGTAGGAAATGGTCAAATAGAGCCAATCTCACGTCACTCCACCTGACTTACTCTAATTTTGCCGCACTGTAACAGAGTTTGAGGAGAAAGCAGATGTCAGTGATTTTTTTAAAAGTAAACTATTGCCCAGTTTGTTCCTCGCTTCCTAATTTTATCAAGAAAATGTTTGCAGGCAGCTTTGTAGAGATAACAGCAAAGAATCTCTTAAAACTGAAGCTAAATTTAACTTCTAGGAAGGAAATGATAAGGAATCAAAAGATAGTAGGTGAATGTAGCCATCCGGAGCCAGGACACAGAGATTAGTGGTGACCCTCACAACTAAATTAGGGTGGTCTAATGGAGGTATAAGTGGATTATGATTACATATCTAATGCTTGTGGGTTAGGAATGAACACTGTTACCAAGAGGAAGAGAATGATCAGCAAGTTATAATGTGAAAACAAAGCAAAAAAATAGAGTCAAACTATAAACTTCTAAAAATGTGGGTATTTTAAGGAGTCTCCAGCCTGTTCCAGTGGAGCAATATCCCCAGTGGGATACTGCTGATGGGGTGTCCTTAGTGCACTGAGCCATCTTCCAGGCAGCTCCATGTCAACACCTGTCACTTGGTAAAGATAACCTGGCTCTTCATCTGTGTATAACCAAAAAGAGAGGTGGCCTTTGTCAGAGTCACTTGCTTAAAGTCTGTACATACGTTTGTCTCATATATCTGTGATGAATTTTGTGAATGTGGTTGATGTGAATTCATGGTTTAGAAGTAATGAAGTATAAAAGCATGTTGTCAGGGAGATGAGTATCCCTTAGGCCAGCCAGCAGTTTCCCCACATGCCCAAGTATTCCTGTGCCTCTTGGGCCAAGGATCACGAGATACTCAGCCTGTCAGCAGGCAGGCTGTATTGGGCAGGGAGTTTAGACCCCCACAGCAACCCTCAACCAGTGAGGACCTGAAATACAACTTTCCCTGTTAGATGAAGATGCCAACTTCCTCAATCCTGGGTCAGAAAATTAAGGCATACTCTAAACTGTCTCTCTGAAGGTTTTTCAGAGGATATGCTTTTCAAGAAACTCAAATTCAGATAAGTTAACGTGCTGAGAAAAGCAAGTTCCTTATCCTTCAAATCAAACTCTGGTAATGGTGATTCAATAAGGTACAGAAGGTCGTTAAACAGGATCAGTCTGGAAGATGAGCAGGCTTTGCCTAAAGAATTACATCATGTTCCATAGTTCATGTAAGTCTACCACACTCCACTTGCACAGTAATTGAAAGAGATATGGCCTTCCTTTGCACTGGTTCCCTAAAGTCTATTATAAAATAAACATTACTCAGTGCATGTGAATCTGGTAAATTATATCTTATAGTCTTTTATAACTAGATGTATAAGTAAAAAATAGAAGCCAAACTCAATTACATATTGACTTGCTGTGGCTGAGAAGTACATGTAAAAGAACAGAGAAAGAAAAAAAAGAAGATAAAAGTATACAGGAAATGGGAGCAAAGTGATAAAGAGCCCAGTTCATAGCAGTATGAGAGATGACCCTATAATAGATATCAGAGTTAGAACCCTGAGGCACTTGTGGATAAATGATTTGCATACTTTATTATGCAAATCACAATAAAACTACTGGATTATTGTTGTCCCATTTTGCAGGTGAAAGACATGAGGTTAAGACTTGAGGTTAAGTCTAAGGTAAACACCGGTAAGCAGCGGGCATGTGATGTGTGATCAGGCAGCCCAAGTTTGAAATTCATGCTTTATAGCAACTCTGATCTATTGTCCCTTTCTTTAAAAGGCAGAGCCACAGATAGCCAAGGAAAGTTATATTTCAGAAGGTTGAATTCACGAGCAGGGGCCAACATGAAGAAGAGATGGAAGATCTTCACAGCAAAGCAGAAGGTAGTATCCTGCTTTCTCACTTTGACAATGCTAAGGCTATAGCAAAGCTAAGAGAGTCAATCCAGACCTGCCCAGCTGGTTGGAGACCTGGACTGCATTCTAATATATTGTACAGTTGGAGCACTCCCTACTAGAAGGCTTTGAGGGAAAGGAGGAGCAGAGGCAGTCCCAACATTTCTCTTGTGAAAATAGAGAATCAAAGATATGATTGGAGAAAATGGAAGCATGCACTGAACCATACTAGGGGAAATGGTACCACTTCACAATGACTAGGATGTCTAAAAGGGAAAAGACTATCCACACCAAATAGCACTGAGGACACAGGACAACTGGACAACTCCTACATTTCTGGTGGGAGAATAAACTGATTATCAATCTTATCATCCAGCAATCATTTTCCTTACTATTTACTCAAAAGAAGCAAAAATATGTAAAATTGTTCATGGGTGCTTTATCCATAATAGACTACAACTGAATACAGGATGATTATACTTTATTTGAAATTGTTGGGACAAAAAATGCCACAGATTTTGGATTTTTTCATATTTTTGGAATATTTACAGACACGCATACACATGTATGTATATGACTATGTATGAATGAGACCTCTTGGGGACAGAACTCAAAACTAAATAATTCATTTATATGTCACATACACTTTATACAGACTTCCTGATGGCAATTTTATACAATATTGTTTAGTGTGTCTGTGTTTTGACTATGACCATTGGTCACAGAAAGTGAGGGATGAAATCTTCAGTCTGTAATATGTCATCACATAAAATATTTTAGATTTTGGAGTATTTTGGATTTTCAGATGAGAAAACCCAACGTATATAAGCCAACTATTCTTTAGCAGATGAAGTGATAAACAAATTGTGGTGTTGTCATACATGGGAATAGTACTTAGCAAAAGAAAAAGAACTAATGAGACTACACAACATAGATCTCAGAGACATACTGACAGGCACAGCAGTGCATAATTCCTAGGACAAGATGAACTAATTAACAATGACACAAGTCAAATCAGTGGTTTACTTGGGATGATGGAGAGTGACTAAGAGCCACAAGGAACATTTTAGGCTGATGTAAATGTTCCATATTGATTGGGGTGTGGTTATACATATGTATACATTGTGCAAACTCATATGACTATTAAATTTACATCTGTGCTTTTTACTTAATGTAAATTACACCTAATTTTCTTTAAGAGGAAACATTGCATCTGTAGATTCATGATGATATCATGTTTCAGGATAGCTGGTTAAATTCTCTTGCAGTTTCTGACTTAACTAAAGTTGTTAAGCGGTACCATTCCATGCACAAGGCCATGGCCTCATCTTCCCTCTCACATTCTCAAATTTATCTCATTGTCATTTCCCTTGGGAGTAAATCATGAAACTACAGATAAATCCTTTCATTTTTCTTCTGGCAGAGTATTATCATAATACATCTCGTTTAGGCAGAATATTGAGTTTTAACTACAATTGTACCTGCTGTACTGAAGAATTCTTGTTCCACCTGCCCCATTTGTTGATCCTGCCATGTACCTATGGGGGACCTAACAGAGATTACATATTTACATAAAGTTCTTCCAATGTGATGTAAATTGACTTTTCTTTAATGTTTTAGTGATGAACACAAGTAATTCATCTGAGAAAGATTAAGTTTAAAATTTTGACCTCACATAGTAAAGAAGGAGTTATTGTGGAGGTTATGGGGGAAAAAATGGAATGAAGAAAAAAATCAGGTAAACTAAAATTTGAATGTTTATCTGGTGAACACTTCTAGTGCTTTTTATGTTCAATCTTATTTAATACTTGGAGCAATCCTTTAAAGTAGGTATTAACTGAGTACAGCTGGTACGTGAAGAAACTGAGATTCATAGAAATTAATACATCCAAAGTTGAGAGCTAGTGATAGAACTTCACCCCCAATATCGGTAACTCCAAAGTTGTGTCTTTGCTGCCTCAGACATATTTGTGCACTGAATCATTAAACATACCTCTCTCAAAGTGCTCACTGTTCTCAGTACTAATTATGCAGTTGTGCGTTGTAGCCCATTATTTGCACTGTTGAAGTTTTTATTCTACATAGAAATGTGCTGGTTTTAAACTACACACACAAATTCTTTGATGCTTTTTTTTCAGTAAGTGAAGATAAGTTTCCTTACCTCTAGGTTTGGAGTGTGTTTGCTGATGTGTTGATAAATAGAGTAAGACAGAAGTGGTATGTTACTTTGGGGGACTAAGTCACAACATATTTTGAATTTCTGATCCATAGAGATTGTGATATAAGAAATGTTTGCGTTCTAAGCTAATGAATTGAGGAGGTTTTTACTTCACAGCTATCAAATAGACAAAGATATATTCATTAAAAGCTACTGTTATAAGACATGCCAAGAAGAAAACAAAAGGTTGAAGGAAATGGAAAGTGTTATGTTAGTGTTATTTCAGGTATAGTAACAGGGAAGGTATCTCCGAGGGCTTGAGACCACTTGAGACATAAAGCACGAGAGAGATGTGTTTGCTGGGTGTGTCAGTATGGAGGTAACTGGTTCCTTTCCTAAACCCAGTTATACTAGAGTAGTGAGAATCAAAGCCCAATTAGAGTAAAATAAAGAAGGGCAAAAAAAGGGAGAGTCATTGCATGCATATATCTTCCTAAAAATCTTAACTGGAAAGGGAGACAGAAGTGGTGAGAAAGTTCTCATGGGATATAATAAGGCACACATGTTAGTAGGGGTGTTTTTAGTCTGTTGAGGTAGGAGGTGCTAGTTTATGCATTTTGAGGATAGAGAATATTCTATGAAAAAGGAAAGAATGACCAAGACCAGCATAAGAAATCACGGGCACAAATTAAGCAATTACATGTGATTGCTATTTCCTGCATCACGACAATAAGGGATGGGTAGGTTCAGCCTTGGGTAGATTCTGTGAAGATCTGTGGACATTGGATGAGAATATTTCCTGCTGGCGCTTTCATTGGGAGGTTTAAAATTCCCTTCACAAATGCATTCTGATTTCTAGTTGTGTAGCTATTAATTAAAATATTAACCAAAAGAACTCTAATTGGTTTCATTTCTATTTTTAACTTACTGATTATGGATGTTAAGGCTCTCTTAACATCTCCCAGGCCCATGTATATAACAGTCCATGATTGTGAGTGAGTTCTTCAATGTTATCTTTCAACATTTTTTATGTATTTTGATGTAAAATTCAATTCTTAATGGAGCTTTTGGTTCTGTACATACAATGAAGCATGGGTAATCTTTTAACATGGAGTTGTCCTATTTATTTGGTTGTTAACCTTGTTCACATTAACTGGAAATGCTACCTGTACTAAATTCTCCTATAAACATGAGCGTGTTTATAAGCTACCAACACTTTTTTGTTTTGTCACTTTCTTTTTTTTTTTTATTTTAAAGGGATAAGAAAGCACAAAATTCCAAAACAAGATATTAGGAGGATAACCATGGTTAATACATTGTGTATCATTATTTTTGAATTAATACTCACAATACAAGATATAAGCATTTAATTGTCCAAACAATATTAGCACAGACCTTTCTTTTCAATGAAGAGAAATGAGTAGTATAACTATTTTGTGTGTGTGTGTGTGTATGTGTGTGTGCATATATGTGTATATATAATTTTCTTTTCCCTTCCTTCTTTTCTCCTTTCCCTCATCCCAGTTTCTCTTTTGTTCTGGACAGATTCTTCCCATTTCACAATATCTGTTGTACATTTTGTATCTTATTTACTCTTTCAGCTTCTCACACTAGGAAGATAATACAATGTTTGCACACGCGTGTCTGGCTTATTTCATTTGTGAGCATGGTTTCAGATTGCATCCATTTACTTACAAAAGTCTCCAGTTTATTCTCCCTTATGGCTGAGTAGCACTCCATTGCATAAAGAGATCACTTTTTTTATCCATCCTTTTGTTGATTGGCATTTGGGTTGTTTCCAAGATCTAGCTATTATGCTGCTGTCCACATGGGCGCACATGTATCACTGGGGCACGATGTTTTCACCTCTGCTGGGGAATAGCTGGATCAAATGGAACCTCCAATCCTAGTGTTTTGAGGAGTCTCTGCACTGATTTCCAGTGTTTGCACCGATACACTCCCACCAACAGTGGAGAAGGGTTTCTTTTCCCCCACAGACTTTCCAGCATTTGTTATTTGTTGACTTCTTGATAATAACCATTCTTTCATGGGTGAAATCCAACTCTTTCCAGTGATATTTTAGCTGATTTCTGTGTCTAGGTTATACACTGTTTTAAACTGTGAAATATACAAGTAAACAAAGGCATTCAGTGTATCTGTATACTTCAACAAAAAATTATAAAATGAACTTTTAGGTGAGCACCACTTAAGGCAAAAGATGACAGATCCCTTTGAGTCCTGTGAATGTTCTTTCCCACCTACAACCCCCTTCCCTTCACTATCTGTAGCCACTACCCTTGCCTTTAGGAGAGCCATTTCTGTGCTTTTCACACACACACAAATTAAATTTATACTTTACTTTTGAAATTATGAATAAATTTTAATATTTTGCAAGGTGAGCCTTTTCCATTACTTTCCTTTTTAGAATTTTATTTTCCAAAGACATTCTGGTGTCAAAGTTGATCATAAAATGGTATTGGATTAGTATTACACTAAACCAATTGATTAAACTGCTTTCCTTTCAGTTCTAAGAACTTAGCATTAGTATGTGAGTTGGAGAGCTCGATATCCACCCTAACTTACATCTTTCTAATTATATCTAAGTAAAAGTTAATATTACATGTAATACTATATTTAATATCCTATTAGTTGTCCCTTAAAGCCATTCATTATTACAATTGTAAACACTTAAAGCATTGTCTGTAGAAGATTATCTACTAGAGACCTTTGTCTTCCTTTGTCATCAAAGGGCAAACATATAAAAAAAAAAAGGGCAAACATATCAATGCATATTAATTAAAATAATTACAATAATATGATCATATTAGCTTTTTGTTTATGTGACAAAATTCCTCTGAAAATCAACTTAAAAGGAGAAAAGATTTATTTTGCCTTATAGTTTAAAAGATTCCACTCCAAGGTCAGTTGTTCCTATCACTGTAGACTTACTGCAGCACTGTACATCATGATGGGAGAATGTGGGAAGAGAAGGGACTTGGCTCTCCATATCATCTTCAAGGATATGACCCCCAGTGACCTAAATTCCTTCCATTAAGCACCACCTCCTAAAGGTCCTACCACCTACCAATGGTCTGACAATGAATCAGAAATTGAATATATATATATAACTGCTTTGAGGACTATACTGTCCTAACAGATGTCCCCTAACACCACCATCAGAACTTCCAAAACTGAGGAGAAGGTAGGCTTGGTTGTTTATTTTTTCTTTATTTTGATAAAACTGTGAAAAGAGGAAAATCATAGAGGCATTGATAATATATTCAACTAAAGTAGTATCTCATTCTTCCAAGTCCACAACACTGCTTGTCTTATCCCTGCAGACACCAAAGTTTAAATTGAGGTACCAAGTTCTCCTACTGAGTGATGTTCTGAACTTCTCCATCAAATCTGAGCAGGGGGATCTGTGCACGTCTCTATCTCAGCAACTTCCAATCCGTTATTGCTTAGATAACTCTGAAGAATGTTATGTTAACTCTCAGGTAATAATTTTGTGTTCTTCTAGTAGGTTCTGCTAAAGAACACTGTGTTAAAAGTGTATCCTGTTATTTCACTGGTTACAAATATAACACTCTAAGTTAAGCCTAAATTCATTAACTCTAGTTTCCAATTTATAATCTACCATACAATGTATCACTCTTGTTTATATAAGGAAGGGTGAGAAATAGTTGTTTCAAAGCGCTCTCAAAGATCCTGAAGGCCAAAGAGCTTTCATTCTTGATGTCTAATAGATTTGATTGTTCTAAGAATCTTCTGTCTATAAAAATTGTGTTAGCTATACCAAGTTGTTTTGGTGTCAAGTCATCCAATGCATGAATCAAATAATATAATGTACGTCCTCAGACAGAAATGGAATACATTAAACAATTACCATAACCCTATAATTTAAGTCCTATAAGGGAATAAAAATTTAAATACCATATATCATTGCCCCCTGTAACCAATAACAGCACAACCAGCAACATGAATTGATCAATAAACAAAAATATCGATGATACTTTTTTAATTAAAAGGAATATTATTAATATCTCTGACAACCTTCTATAGTAAGATGAGAAAACTTTTTTTTTTTTTTTATTTGGGACTATCTTTGCTGAGGTAAAGGATTAGGAACGGGAGAGTGGTGAGAAAGGCACAAAAAACCAGCTCAGCCTTGGACATGCGCTGAGATGTTGAGTATCGCACCCATACGGAGACAGGCAGCAGCACACACTGAAAACATAAAGAGCTTTTAGGCTCAGGGAGAGATGGAAACGGGGGGGGGGTGTGTGTGTGTGCCGATTTGCTGGTATGCACTCTTCATGTTCTAGGGACCGCAGTAAGAGCCATGGAACTGGATAGAATTACACAGGAAGAGAGTTACCCACGGAGAAAGGCAGGGGCACATCTCCGGCATGTTGGAGAAATGATAAGGGGGGCAGAGGCAGGAAGGGAGGAATTACTGTTATTTGAAAGGGAGGCCCAATGAGAGGCGGAGGTAGGGAGGAAGCGAGGTGAGGGGGAGAGAGGAAAAGAGAGAGAGGATGAGGGAGGGGAAGCGGGGAGGAGAGGGAGAAAGACACAGAGGAAGCCCAGTTGTAGGTGGACTATGGTACGGGAACTACTAAACACCTCAATACGTTTGGAGGGACAGGAGGAAAGCATGCAGCTGTTTTACAGTGAAAGGTGATGCTCCATGGTATCTGTGGCTTAAAATGTAGAAGCCAAGAATGAAACAGTTTGCTTGGACATAAAACATAAGTTTCAGTTGGAAAAGCAAAGTTCTAAATCAGGTGGGAAAATACGATATCAAAGGCCCAAAGTTTTGCGCAAGGCTTGAGGTTATTAATGAAGGAGCCTCGGGCTGGGAGGGCAGCAGGCAGCGAAGTCAGTCCAGGTGGAAGGGACTTAGTAACTGGAAGGCAGGATCAGAGCCAAAAAGCAAGGGAAGAAGCTAAAAAACACATAGAACACTTGGTTGCTTAAGATCTCACAGTCTTCCTCACCTAACCTCTTATCTCTTTACTCATAGATGTTTACTTGTAGATTTACAAACAGATGAATAATAAATGGGGAGGTCAAACTAAATTGAATGCAGTTCAGTTTAAAATGACACATTTTTGTTAATATATTTCCCCTTTTCTAATCTTTTCAATAAATCATTTTATACTAGGTTTACTTCAACTTTCACTTTTTCCTTTGGCTTTCAAAACATACATATCAAGTTAAAGCTTTAACCAAATATCAGTCTTGAGTTATTTTTCTAGGTAATACACTACAATCATCATGAGATTAATGGATATTAATAAATTGGTTTAGAAAAGGATGCAAACAAGTATTTCATAATTATTAAACAAATGGAATATATTTTTCTACTTAAAGCTGGCAAAGTAATAACTCTGTTTCTACTTAAGTTTGAATTATTACTGTGCCTTAGTATACTCATACAGAAAAAAGTATGATTGTAACAAAATGCAAAGAGAAACAAAATGTTTGTTGAGAAATGTCAGTGATGAGAGAATTGTATATTATAGTTTCAAAATAATTATGATAGTGGGTGTGGTGGCACACACTTGTAATCCTAGAACTTAGGAGGCTGAGGCAGGAAGATCACTGTGAATTTGAGGTCAGCTTGGTCTGTATAAATGAGTTCAAGGTCAGCCTGCACTACATAGTGAGATCTTATCTCAAAAAAGTGGCCATGATAAAATGTGTTAACTCAACTGAAAGAATCACAGCATCTGTTTTGTCAAGTTTTCAAACGGATCAAATTTTTTTCCTCTTTCCTCCTGTACTTTTTTCCCTGGAAAATTATCAAGCATAAAGTGACAATAAATTATTCTTTCCAGTTAAGGAAATGTTGAAAATGTTTCACTTTATGGAGAACTGCTCAAGGACTAGAATGATATAAGATTACTATCCTAAGGAAAATGAGTAGGGGATAAAATGAGTTTGAATTGGTAAAAATATTTCCAATAACTTTGAAAAAGTTGCCAGTCAGACCAAATTTGGTTAAT
The DNA here is from genome assembly GCA_004027595.1 of Dinomys branickii. NCBI lineage: Eukaryota > Metazoa > Chordata > Mammalia > Rodentia > Dinomyidae > Dinomys > Dinomys branickii. The sequence goes on from PVLD010021989.1 coordinate 27,678, forward strand.
TCTATTGTGTTTTCACTCCCAAGGATGTTTTATATGTCAAAATAAACAGCTATATAAGTGGTCGATTAAGTAGTGTGCTCGTGGATGACAGGGTCAGAATTACCAATAGGTAAAGTTCTGGGCAGTCTTTGTCCTTGAATAGACCAACTCACTTGTCTCTCACCACCCAACCTGCCTGTCAGTAAGACTCCCAACCAGTCAGGAGTGCTGATCTACTGATTGTAGTGTATAGGCCCTTGTCTTAACACTTCTCATATCATGACTGAAGGATTGCTGACCTACTTCTAGGAATTAACGGCCACATCCAGCAAGAAAAAGAGAGCAGGGAGCAGAAGACAAAATGACTAGGATGTGTGCTCACTGAGTCTGTCCCTCCAAGGGTACGGAATCCACCCAGATGTCCATCAGTGGGTATCATATTTTTATCCAGATGCTCCCCCAATCCTCGTGTGAAGTTTTGCGAGGTCACTGGGAGGTGAGAACATGATACTCATCGATCAATTTGTCCGTCTCCCGATGAATTGTTCATGGCTAACTGTGACTTGGGGGGTGATGCCTGGTCAGAGAAGCCAGTCAGCTGGGGTGCAACCTAGAAGGTCCTCTCTTACCGCCTCCTCCTTGTTGTCTCTCTGCTTCCCCCCTCCATGGCATGGGTTCTTTCTCTTCTGCCCTGCCTCTCTGGCATGCTGCCCTCCTTTGGAACCAGCCAACTGTGGACTAAAACTCCTACAGACTCTGAGCCAAAATAACTTTTTCTTCTTAGCATTGTGGATATTGGGTATTGTGTCTCATTGGTGAGAAAGGAACTAAGAAAATGAACAAATACAAAAATGAAATGTGGTACCTATATATATATATATAGTAAAATATTACTCAGCCATAAAAATGATGAAACTCATTTAGAAAAATGTGGAAGAAACTGGAGGATATTATGTTAAATGAAGTAAGCCAGGCACAGGAAGACAAGTAATACATGTTCTCACTCATCTGTGGAAGCTGAAAAACTCAATCTCACTCACAGAAGAAGAGAATGGAATGAGAAACTGGAAAAGTGGTGGTTAGGAGGGATAGGGAGAGATAGGAAAGATGCAACAATTTACAGAAAGGAGGAAGCACCAATTTACAGTTAGGAAGAAGTTGTTTTGTTATTCTAGAGGTGAAGGGGGGAATATATAACAATTTGTGATACACTTCCAAATAACTAGAAAAGAAGAATTTTGAGCTTCCCAACATAAAAAATGATAAATGTTTGGCGATATGGAAATGCTTACTACCCTCCTTTGATCATTAAACATTGCATACACCTATCAAATTAGCTTACCCCATATATGTACAAATATTATGTGCCCGTTAAAAATAAGAAATTAATACAACAAAAATGTAAAGGGTTTTCCTGAAGCCCAACAACATATTGCAATGCTTAGCCAGAAGAGGGGCCAGGAAATTGAGCATTTGAGCTTTCTATCTTTCATGAGACACATGAAGTGTTCTACATTGTAGATCATTTGTCTTCTCTCTCTCTGTCTCTCTGTCTCTCTGTCTCTCTGTCTCTCACATACACACACACAGAGCACACATTATTTTTCTTCAAATTGCAGCCTGATTTCAGCCTGTGACTTGCACCCTTGGTTCAGCTGCACACCTTCTACCTTACTGAAACCCTACTTGTTTTTTAAGTAAAAATATTTTTGAAACACAGAACACAAAAAAATCATGAAACATAAGTGAACGGTTTCATCCATTTTAGCAAATTGAACACACTCGTGTAAGAAGAAACATTGTGTCACCAAAACAATTGAAACACATTACAGTTATGTCACATCTTTATTTAAATACATTTTATTATATACTCATGTAATTGATATGTGGACTTTGTAACCTACTTTATGGAATGAGTGATCTGACATCATAAGACCTGGATTTTAAAAATATAGAATAATTTTAACATTGTTTCATCATCTATGACCCATGAGACTGCTCATTTGGAAAAAGTCACAGAAAATGTCTTGTTGGAATTCTGTCACACTATTAGTAAGGTAGCTAAGGGCAGGTCCTAGTGAATCCATATGCATTGAAACTGCACTTTCACTGAGGATTTTTTTTGTTTTGTTTTGTTTTTTTTATTTTAAAGACAAAAGAATGGAGACATATGAACCAGAAAAGCCATAAACAATACAGAAAATACAAAGTTATTTAGAATATAGTAGGGAATTAGAATTGGATGTTGTACTACATAGTTATCTTCACATTAATTAACACAAAAACATTAAAGGAAATACCAAATTGTAGATAAGATAGTAGGGAATTTGCACTGGATGATGTATAATATAAAGTTATCTTCACTTCTGCTAATACAAAAACGACTGAGGAAATACACAATTATAGAGAACATAGAAGGGAATTAGCTCTGGATGCTGTCCTACATAATGTTACCTTCATCTTTGGTACTCAGGTTACACAGATGATGGCCCTTTTGATCAGTTCGTTTTTTCTCCTCCCTCATCTCCGTTGCCCTACCACTCAATCAGTTATCTTCCCTGTGATAATAACTGTACTCCTGGGTTTATCTATATCCT